>JAJIBD010008267.1:0-10143 GCA_021461705.1 Cryptotis parvus
GTCAGGGAGCAGAAGTGGCTGAACTGTGTGACAAACATAATCACACTGGGCAAAATTCAGAATGAGTGATGTAAAAAATCAGGGGACTGCAGGAGCCAGAGCAATAGATCAGCGGGTAGGACTTTGGTCTTGCGAACGGCCGACCTGGGTTTGATTCCCTGGCATCACATATGGTTCCCCCAAGCACCGCCAGGAGTAATTCCTGAGTGCAGAGCTGGGGAGTATCCCTGAGCATTGCTGAGTATGACCCAAAAAAGGAAAACAACAAAATCATGTGACTCTGCTGAAATTATCCAAGTCCCAGAGACAGTTTTGTTTAGTTTCCATCTTTTTTTTTTCTTGTTGGGTCACACACAGCCATAATCAGGGGTTTTCCTGGCTCTACACTCAGGAATAACTCCTGGCGGAGCTCGGGGGACCATATGGGATGCCGGGGATCCAACCCGGCCCGCATGGGCTGGCTGCGTGCAAGGCAAACGCCCTACCCGCTAGGACGATCACTCCGCCCCCCCCGTCTTTTATTTAGAACACGAAATTCTGCTTCTTTTACCTATGTGTTCAACTTAGTACATATTTACATTTGTCCACACAACCCAAAATGTCCCGAAAAGCAAAAACAAATCAGAGAGACACAGGAGACACACCACGGGATTCCACCACGTGGCCCTAACCATCATGACACATTGTCCCATGCCGGCCCATGCTTGGTTGCTGCAAGGTGATCTGCAGCACTAGGGGACCCGAGCAGTACCCCTTTCTCGGGTGCTGGCACTGAAACGCTAGGAGGCCCACAGAGAGATAAACACGGACTCTACGTGCTGTATTACATGTGACAATATATTCCGTGGTAGGGGCCTGCGCCCAGCTCCCCACCTTGCCTGGCAGGAAGCGCGTCCCACCTCCCACTGCGCTCCCTTCCTCAGTCTTCCTTTTAAGGGGGGGGGAAGAACTTAGGGGTGCCGGAGCTCTCTCAGAGTCAAGAAAGTGCCCACGGGGACCCTAGGCGGAGATCAGAACCTCCCATTCTGCAGCAAGAGGGGCTGGACAAGGGTGACCCGGAGCATCTGACTTGGAGAGATGAGGGGGGTAGGGGCTCCGACCCGGTGAATGGGGGAATCCAAACCTGACCTGGGCTCACTGGGTCTTTTTTCTGAAAAAGGCGGCTTATAACCCCGGGATCTCCCGCAGGTCGAAATCCCCACAGGGTCCCACCGAGGTGACCCTAGTCAAACCACCCAGGGTTGCTCCCAGGCCAGAGAAAGCCCGTCAGTCACGGTTCCAGCGCCTCTGGCCTTCCGCCCGATCCCACGCACCCACCATCTCCAGCCTCGCTCAGCTCCGCGGCTGTCCTCCAAAGCCAACCACCATCCACCCAGTTCATTCCGGCGGGAGCCGGCACTTGTGGGGAGACTTTGGTCCTACCCCAGGGAGGAGAAGCACAGGAAGTCGTCGGGATGGTGAGAGTCGTCCCCCATTGGACAGAGAGGAGTGGATACGCCCACCCCTGATGTGATTGGGCGCGGCACAGACGCCCCCAGTGTGACCTCATAGAAAATGACTAGGTGGGCGCAAGTGATTGGACAGTTCAGCTGGCAATCATCTCTCTGTCTCGAGTATGAGCGTTGGGGGTATAAGTAGAATTGGGAGAGAGTGTGTGTCCTGGGGGGTGTGTGGCGTACTGTGTGAATGTTGGTGGGTGTGGATATGTTTGGTGGAGGGTCTGGATGCACAGCAGTTGCTCTCTAGCTGAGCAACACAATTTAGGATCTTTTTTTCTTTTTCTTTTTTCTTTCTTTCTTTCCTTCCTTCTTTCTTTCTTTCTTTCTTTCTTTCTCTCTTTCTTCTCTTTCTTTCTCTCTTTCTTTCCTTCCTTCCTTCCCTTCCCTTCCTTCCTTCTTTCCTTCCTTCCTTCCTTTCTTTCTTCCTTCCTTCCTTCCTTCCTTTCTTTCTTTCTTTTTTTTTTTTTTTTTTTTTTTTGCTTTTTGTCCCACATCCAGCTTTGTTCCGGCTCCGCGGCTGTCCTCTGGACCCAACCACCATCCACTCAGTTGAAGCCGACGGGAGCCGGCACTTGTGGAGAGATGTTGGTCCGAATCCAGGGAAGAGAAGCACAGGAAGTTCTCGGGATCGTGAGTTGGCCCTCATTGGACAGATGAGTGGATATGCCCGCCCCAGACGGGATTGGCCCGGCACACACGCCCGCTGTGAGCTCATAGAAGATGACTATGGGGGTGCAAGCGATTGGACAGTTAGCTCACATGTCTCACGTGGGGCCAGAGCTATAGTCCAGTGGGTAGGGCGTTTGCCTTGCAGGCGGAAGACCCGGGTTCAATCCCCAGCACCCCATATGGTCCCTAAGCACCACCAGGAGTAATTCCTGAGTGCAGAGCCAGGAGTAACCCCTGAGCATAGCCAGGTGTGCCCCCAAAAAGCAAAAAAAAAAAAAAAACTATTTTGGGGGTTCTGGGGGTTCAAGTATAACTCGGCGAGTGTGTGTCCTGAGCGCGTGTGACATAATTGTGGGTGTGTGTGCTCAGCAGTTGCTCTATAGTTGGATGCACAGCAGGTGCTCTCTAGCTGAGCTACATTTACTGTGCAAAACTTAAGATTTTTTTTTTTCTTGGGGCCAGAGGCGATAGCCCAGCGGGCAGGGCCTTTTGCCGTGGCAGGCCCATGCTGGCCCGGGTTCGATCCCTGGCATCCCATATAGTCCCCGAGCACCGCCAGGAGTAATTCCTGAGTGCAGAGCCAGGAGAAACCCCTGAGCATTGCCGGGTGTGACCCCCCAAAAAAAAAAAAAAAATACACTTTTTGTTCTTTTTTTATTTTTTTCTTTAATTTTTTAAAATTTTTTTTATTTTTACAATTACAAAGATATACAATTAAAAAGATCATATTTGGGTTTTTGGTCATACAGTGTTGCAGCACCCATACCGCCACCAGTGCCCATCTCCCACCACCAACGCTCCCGGTTCCCTCCCCCTCCCCCAGCCCTCCTCCATGGCAGGTTCTTTATTTCTTTCCATTTCTCTTTCTCTTTTCCTTCCAGTCCAGACTATGGATTACAGAACATACATTAAAGGGTTGTCATGTGTATCTTTTTGCCTCTATTTAATGGTCAGTTCTAGCTTGGCATTAGTACCCTCGACAGTTGTTAGCACACTGTTCCATTCCTACTTTTTTCCCTTTTTTTTTTTTTTTTTTTTTTTGGCCCATATCCAGCTTTGCTCAGGGGTGCTACACGGACCATATGGGCTGGAGCAGATGGGTCCCAAAACATCATATATTCTCATCATTTCTGAGGGAAAATCTACAAAAAGTGCCGAATACAGATGTAGAACATCTTTGGCACATAGAAGAGTGGTCCAAGAGTATAACAAATGTCACCTGAAAAGAAATCAGAGCGAGCACAGGAATGAAGACACTACGTGAATCATACAGAGCAATCTATTGTCCATGGATCAGAAGTAACCGTGTCAGGGACTGGAGGCGATAATACAGTGGGGAGCGCTTTGACTTGGAAGCGCCGACTCAGTCTGCTCCCCGCATCCCATATAGTCCCGTTGAGTACAACTAGGGAGTAATTCCTGAGTGTAGAGTCAGGAGTAACTCCTAAGCATCACCCGTGTGACGCACAAAACACGAAAATGTAAATACGTTAGTTTCCATATTAACACAAAATGAGACTTATAGCAGCATTTGCAAATCATTTTCCTCAGTTTATCAACTTTGTTTTTTGGTCTTTTGAGGTCACATCTGGCAGTGCTGAGTATTTGCTTTTGGCTCTCCCCTCAGATATTACCCCTGGTGGTGATCACAGGGCACTTTGGGATACTGGTCGGATGTATGAAAGGCAAATGCCCTACCCAGTGTGCTATCGCTCAGACCCTTATTTACATCTTGAGAAATTTCCTGTGATAGCACAGCAGGGAGGGCAGTTGCCTTGCATGAGAGCAACCTGGATTCAATCCCTGGCATAGCATGTGGCACCTAGAGCACTGCCAGGAGGAATTCCTAGTGCGTGGCAAAGAGAAAGCCCTGAGCATCGCTCAGCACCCCTAGGGTGATCCAAAAAAGGCAACAACAACAACAACAACAACAACAAGAAAAGAAGCACTTTTTCCCATCATTAACTGCTGGAAGCCCACAATCTAGTTATATGTGGCAAAAACTACAGGCATGCTTATCGCAATATATACGCTTATAGCAATGTACTAAAATGTATTTAAATTTTAACATATTCCATAAAATATACTAATTATATCTAATTAATATAAATCAAATGTATTTAATTAAACATAAATAGATGAATGTATAATATAAATAGATGATTTAATGATGAAATATATGAATACATTTAATATATAAAAATGGTATTGTCACCATTAAACAATGACAAAGCTATTGATGATTTGGCTTCCGTATATTTTTCAAATATCTTACTTGTTCCTATTTCCTTGAATGTAGTGTCAGGAGCAGAAGTGGCTGAACTGTGTGACAAACATAATCGCACTGGGCAAAACTCAGAATGAGTGATGTAAAAATCAGGGGACTCCAGGGGGCCAGAGCAATAGATCAGCGGGTAGGACTTTTGGTCTTGCAAACGGCCGGCCGACCTGGGTTTGATTCCCTGGCATCACATATGGTTCCCCCAAGCACCGCCAGGAGTAATTCCTGAGTGCAGAGCTGGGAGTATCCCCTGAGCATTGCTGAGTATGACCCAAAAAGGAAAACAACAAAATCATGTGACTCTGCTGAAATTATCCAAGTCCCAGAGACAGTTTTGTTTAGTTTCCATCTTTTTTTTTTTCTTGTTGGGTCACACACGGCCATAATCAGGGTTTTTTCCTGGCTCTACACTCAGGAATAACTCCTGGCGGAGCTCGGGGACCATATGGGATGCTGGGGATCCAACCCGGGCCCGCATGGGCTGGCTGCGTGCAAGGCAAACGCCCTACCCGCTAGGACGATCACTCCGGTCCCCCGTCTTTTATTTAGAACACGAAATTCTGCTTCTTTTACCTATGTGTTCAACTTAGTACATATTTCCATTTGTCCACACAACCAAAAATGTCCCGAAAAGCAAAAACAAATCAGAGACACACAGGAGACACACACGGGATTCCACCACGTGGCCCCTAACCATCATGACACATTGTCCCATGCCGGCCCATGCTTGGTTGCTGCAAGGTGATCTGCAGCACCAGGGGACCCGAGCAGTACCCCCTTTCTCGGGTGCTGGCACTGAAACGCTAGGAGGCCCACAGAGAGATAAACACGGACTCTACGTGCTGTATTACATAGGACAATATATTCCGTGGTAGGGGCCTGCGCCCAGCTCCCCCACCTCGCCTGGCAGGAAGCGGCGTCCACCTCCCACTGCGCTCCCTTCCTCAGTCTTCCTTTTAAGGGGGGAAGAACTTAGGGGTCCCGGAGCTCTCTCAGAGTCAAGAAAGTGCCCACGGGGACCCTAGGCGGAGATCAGAACCTCCCATTCTGCAACAAGAGGGGCTGGACAAGGGTGACCCGGAGCATCTGACTTGGAGAGATGAGGGGGGGTAGGGGCTCCGACCCGGTGAATGGGGAATCCAAACCTGACCTGGGCTCACTGGGTCTTTTTCTGAAAAAGACGGCTTATAACCCGGGATCTCCCGCAGGTCGAAATCCCCACAGGGTCCCACCGAGGTGACCCTAGTCAAACCACCCAGGGTTGCTCCCAGGCCAGAGAAAGCCCGTCAGTCACGGTTCCAGCGCCTCCGGCCTTCCGCCCTGATCCCACGCACCCACCATCTCCAGCCTCGCTCAGCTCCGCGGCTGTCCTCCAAAGCCAACCACCATCCACCCAGTTCATTCCGACGGGAGCCGGCACTTGTGGGGAGACTTTTGGTCCTACTCCAGGGAGGAGAAGCACAGGAAGTCGTCGGGATGGTGAGAGTCGTCCCCCATTGGACAGAGGAGTGGATACGCCCACCCCTGATGTGATTGGACGCGGCACAGACGCCCTCCAGTGTGACCTCATAGAAAATGACTAGGTGGGCGCAAGTGATTGGACAGTTCAGCTGGCAATCATCTCTCTGTCTGAGTATGAGCGTTGGGGGTATAAGTAGAATTGGGAGAGAGTGTGTGTCCTGGGGGTGTGTGGCGTACTGTGTGAATGTTGGTGGGTGTGGATATGTTTGGTGGAGGGTCTGGATGCACAGCAGTTGCTCTCTAGCTGAGCCACACAATTTAGGATCTTTTGTTCTTTTTTTCTTTCTTTCTTCTTTCTTTCTTTCTTTCTTTCTTTCTTTCTTTCTTTTCTTTCTTTCTTCCTTCTTTCTTTCTTTCTTTCTCTCCTTCCTCCTCTCTTCCTTCCTTTCTTTCTTCCTTTCTTCCTTCTTTCCTTCTCTTTCTTTCTTTCTTTCTTTCTTTCTTTCTTTTTTGTCCCACATCCAGCTTTGTTCCGGCTCGCGGCTTTCCTCCTGGGCCCAACCACCATCCACTCAGTTGAAGCCGACGGGGAGCCGGCACTTGTGGAGAGATGTTGGTCCCTAATCCAGGGAACAGAAGCACAGGAAGTTCTCGGGACCGTGAGTTGGCCCTCATTGGACAGATGAGTGGATATGCCCGCCCCAGACGGGATTGGACCGCGGCACGCACGCCCGGTGTGAGCTCATAGAAGATGACTATGGGGGTGCAAGCGATTGGACAGTTAGCTCACATGTCTCACGTGGGGCCAGAGCTATAGTCCAGTGGGTAGGGCGTTTGCCTTGCAGGCGGCAGACCCGGGTTCAATCCCCAGCACCCCATATGGTCCCTAAGCACCACCAGGAGTAATTCCTGAGTGCAGAGCCAGGAGTAACCCCTGAGCATAGCCAGGTGTGCCCCAAAAAAGCAAAAAAAAAAAAAAAAAATCTCGCGTTTTGAGGGTTCTGGGGGTCAAGTATAACTGGGCGAGTGTGTGTCCTGAGCGTGTGTGACATAATTGTGGGTGTGTGTGTGCACAGCAGTTGCTCTATAGTTGGATGCACAGCAGGTGCTCTATAGCTGAGCCACATTTACTGTGCAAAACTTATGATTTTTTTTGTTCTTGGGGCCAGAGCGATAGCCCAGCGGGGCAGGGCGTTTGCCTTACGCAGCGGCAGGCCCATGCTGGCCCGGGTTCGATCCCTGGCATCCCATATAGTCCCCGAGCACCGCCAGGAGTAATTCCTGAGTGCAGAGCCAGGAGAAACCCCTGAGCATTGCCGGGTGTGACAACCCCCCCAAAAAAAAAGCAAAAAAAAAAAAAAAAAAGATTTTTTGTTCTCTTTTTATTTTTTCTTTAATTTTTTAAAATTTTTTATTTTTACAATTACAAAGATATACAATTAAAAAGATCATATTTGGGTTTTGGTCATACAGTGTTGCAGCACCCATACCGCCACCAGTGCCCATCTCCCACCACCAACGTCCCCGGTTCCCTCCCCTCTCCCCCCAGCCCCTCCTCCATGGCAGGTTCTTTATTTCTTTCCATTTCTCTTTCTCTTTTCCTTCCCGTCCAGACTATGGATTACAGAACATACAGTAAAGGGTTGTCATGTGTATCTTTTTGCCTCTATTTAATGGTCAGTTCTAGCTTGGCATTAGTACCCTCGACAGTTGTTAGCACACTGTTCCATTCCTACTTTTTTCCCTTTTTTTTTTTTTTTTTTTTTTTTTTTGGCCCATATCCAGCTTTGCTCAGGGGGTGCTACACGGACCATATGGGCTGGAGCAGATGGGTCCCAAAACATCATATATTCTCATCATTTCTGAGGGAAAATCTACAAAAAGTGCCGAATACAGATGTAGAACATCTTTGGCACATAGAAGAGTGGTGTATAAAAGGGGGCTGACTTGAGGCCCCTTCACGCTTCAACTTTTGCCTTTTGGGCCTTTTGCTTTTGGCTTTTGGCCTTTTGTTCCTTCTTCTGGGTAGGACTCATCTCAGGTGAGATCCTCTCTCTTTGGTGGGAGACTTAGGCTCTTTTGTATGGTCTAAGTTCGGGCCAGAGCTAAAGTTTGTTCATTATATTGGATTGCTGTGGAAGAGCTTTGGTACTATTAAAAGCCATTTTTTGGAACTGCACCGGACTCGTGAGTTTTCATCTGTTCTCCCGGCGTCCTCGAAGGTAGAAGAAAACTTCTGGGGGCCGGAGCGATAACGCCCAGCGGTAGGGGCGTTTGGCCTTACACGCGGCCGGCCTGTGCCGGCCTGGGTTTGATCCCTGGCATCCCATATGGTCCCCAGCGCACCACCAGGAGTAATTCCTGAGTGCAGACCCAGGAATAACCCCTGAGCATTGCGGGTGTGACCTAAAAAGAAGAAAAAAAAAGAAAAAAAAGAAAACTTTTGTCCTAACACTGTCGGGGGACCCCGGCGGCCGTTCCCGACACCCACACCAACCAGTCAACACAAGAGGGCGTTCTCATTACCACCTCCAGTTTTACCAGAAAGCTCCCTTTTCTACTGGGTTCCCTCTTGGGCGCATAAGAGTATCAGCCACCCACGTATGCGACCCCCTCTGGTCAGGCTAGCTCTCCAGAGGAAATGTCCTCATCCTCCTCAATGGGACCAGTGGTGGGAGGGGAGTGGGACATAGGCTCCGCCCCGTGGAATTCGAGAAAGGGAGGGGAAGGATGGGCTTTGCCCTTCCCCATGGGGAAGAAGCTATTCCCCACCTTTCCAGTCCGGGGCGGGGGCAGCGTGAGGGGGGACCAGAGTGGGAGAACAATTCCACTACTGGCCCTTCTCCTCCAATGATCTGTTTAATTGGAAAAGACAGAACCCACCATTTTCTGAGCCCCCTAAGTGTCTCGTATATCTTTTGGACTCCATTATGCTTACCCACCACCCCACCTGGGATGACTGCCACCAGCTGCTCAGTACTCTTTTCACAACGGAGGGAGAGAGAGTGTACCCTCCACGAAGCCAGAAAGAACATCTTAGGAGACAACAGAAGGCCCACGACCCTGCAGCTGGCCATAGATGAGGCCTTCCCCTTGCGTCGCCCAGATTGGGACTTCAGGACCACAGAAGGTAGGGAGAGAAGTCTACCACCAGACTCTTAGGGCAGGTCTCCGAGCAGCCGCTAGGGAGGCCCACTAACTTTGCAAAAAGTAAAGGCAGTTGTCCAAGGGGAAGGCGAAAGCCTGGCCAGTTTCTTAAAATGCCTCTATGAGGCATATCGTCAATACACCCCCCCATTGACCCTGACGCGGGGATCCATGAGTCTACTGTGGTGTTCTAATTTATTAATCAGGCAGCTCCAGATATTAGGAGAAAACCCAATAAGCAGGGCCAGAGCGATAGTCCAGCGGGTAGGGCATTTGCTTTTGCACGTGGTCGACCTGAGTTATATCTTTGGCATCCCATATGGTCCCCTGAGCACCGCCAGGAGTAATTCCTGAGTGCAGAATCAGGAGTAAACCCTGAGTGTCGCTGGGTGTGACCCAAAAAAGAAAAAAAAAAAAAGAGAACCCTATAGGCAAGAGGAGATGACCATAAGGGAAATGTTGCAGATAGTGGAGAAAGTATTTACCACAAGGGGAGATGCCAGAGGAAAGGCAGGAGAGGCTAAGGAAGGAGAACAGAGAGTTCCACACTAAAAGAAAACGGAAAGCAGCAAAGAGAAATGGCTCGCATCTTCCTGGCAGGTGTCCAGGGCCGACCCAGCCCAGGGGGCTGCAGCAAGGCCCCGGATAAGGATGTATGCTTTTACTGCAAAGAAATGGACATTACAAGAGGGAGTGTCCTAAGTGGAAAGGAAGTGGGGGGGGTTGTCAGACAGAAGACCAGAAGGTAATGGAGAAAGGAAATGGGCAATGGAACAGGATAGAATCCTACTGGCCGGAGAAGTGTTGTAGGCGGGCAGACAGGGGGCGCCACATAGCAATAAAATTCCTGAAGAAGAGATCCAGAGTCACACCTGATTGAAAGCCCAAAACCAAACTTGACAAGATCACTGTCAACAACAGACCCTGGGGAAGGGAAGGCCAAAAGGGAATGTGCAAAGCCCATAGGCCACTGACCCTTTTAAAGGCTAACCCTAACTAACCCTCCTAAGGAAGATAAATCAGCCTTCCCACCCAGCCCCCAGCTCACAGAAGACCACTCCCAAAGTCTACTCCCCCCCATGGGGC
>JAJIBD010008269.1:0-92252 GCA_021461705.1 Cryptotis parvus
GTTTGTGATTCCTGTGGGGCATTCAGTAGGTTTAGAATTCAGAAGCCACTGAGGATAGAATTCATCATTGAATATAGCTTTTCTTCTCTCCCTAAGCCTTCAGAAGATCACCACCTTTCAAAATAGTGCTAAGAAAAACATAACCCAGGGGCCGGAGCGATAGCCCAGTGGGTAGGGTGTTTGCCTTGCACGCGGCCAGCCCCTGCTGGCCCAGGTTTGATCCCCGGAATCCCACATAGTCACCCGAGCACTGTCAAGAGTAATTCCTGAGTGCAGAGCCAGGAGAAACCCCTGAGCATTGCCGGGTGTGACCCAAAAAAAGAAAAAAAAACATAACCCAAAGAAAGCAACGCCTCCAGAGTTTTGGCTTTTTTCTTATCTCTCTATCCACAATATTATTTTATGAGTCATACCGTAGATGAAACCAAAGGCTACACCTGTGTGGTGTATGTCCTACCACTCATTTACACCCCTCAGCCAATAGACAGTGGTTTGGAGGTTAGGCTTTTGTTTCCCTAGAAACCAAAGTACATCGCTATTGTTAATTTATTTGTCTGAAGGCCCATAATACAAGCTTTAAAACAATGCAGGTTTTAATTTTGGGTTCCCAGATTCACATATTCAAGAAGGTAAAAACAGACTAGGATCCATGTACCTGGTGGTAACTAAAGGCTCGGGTCAATCAAAGTGTAGCTTGCTGGTGTGTCCAGCCATGAAACCAGCTGACACAGGCCATCAAATCTTCCTAGAAATCTCACCAGGCAGCAGAGTGTTTTTTGAAGCTGATTGACCTCCTCCTATTTCTGCTCTGTTGGTAACGCTGCTGCATCTTGAGACTACTCTGGCTATTTGCGAGCGGGCCAAGACGTCATTTGCCACGCAAAAAACCCAACGGATGTTTGAACATGGAGTCCATGAACTCAACCCCACTGAACCCGATGACCAAGTCATCACAGTCTTGTAACCTGATGGCTCTGTTGGCATTCTCAAGCACCCTCTGAAGCCCCGCCTTCTCATTATGACATCAGGGTCTGAGCCTGTTTGGGGTTCTGTTGCTGAGAGACACATGACCACAATGGGTCCTCTCCATATGGTTCACATGTGAGCCACCATCTTTCCCAGAATTCCTTGCTCAGGGATGCCCCGTGCTTCAGTTAGTAGACAGACAGACCTAACTAGCACACAGAAAGACCTGACTAGCAGATGGAAAGACCTAACTAGCAGATAGGCAGACCTAACTAGCAGGAGGAAAGACCTAACTAGCAGACAGAAAGACCTCACTAAATCCATATGGCACCTTCTTCCAATCACCAATGCTTGGGTAATCCACTGAACTTTCAGTAGCACATGTGGGAACAGCCACTGGCCTGGAAGACACTGTCCTGGGGAAGTGATATTTCGTGGTCCTGATGAAGAGCAGAACTGTCTCACGAGTGCAGGCAGGGCTGCTGGGCTTTGGACTCATGAGCTAATATCTGCCAACTAATGTTTCCTGCCCTGCATGTCCCTCCAGGCCTTCCCGCCCTGCCACTTCCACAGGGGAGGGAAAGACCCAGAGCACACCTACACAGCAACCCAGACCAGATGCTAGATGCCAGGTCCTGCCTCAGACCTGATCTGCACAAACCCTATGCAGGGAAGCTTGTCCCGGCATGGATTCCTAAACATCTCTAGTCCCCATAGTATGTCCCCACTTCTGCTAAAACTGTAAGCTGCTTTCCCAGGACAGACGTAGAGAGACCTGAAGACTCCTGTGGGTGGCGAGTCACAACATACTCCTGTCATGAGTGCTCATATTTCAACTCATTTTCTACAGCATCTGATTGATACTGATAGTGAATTCAATATTTAATTTAAATACTTGAATAATTTCAGTTATTGGTTAAGATGCCATGACCACCAGCACTAGTGTCATGAAGGAACTAATTTAAAATTCAGGTCTGGGGGGCTGGAGGGATAATACAGCAGATGGAATACTTGCCTCACACAAGGCCAACCTAGGTTTAATCCCTGGCACCATATATGGTCCCCCGAGGCAAGCCAGGAGTGATTGCTAAGCGCAGAGCCAAGAGCAAACCCTGAGAACTGCTGGGTACAGCCTCCCCCCCCCCTCCCAAAAAAAAAAAAAAAAAAGAAAGAAATTCAGGGCCTGTGTGCTTTCCCTCCTGACAGGTCTAGGGGAGTGGTATGGCCAGTCAGTGCCCTGAGATGGACATTGAAAAACACTGAGCTACTCAAAAGAGGGTTCAGTGGAAACATTCGACCCACTGAGGAATTCAAGTTAGAAGCTAATTGCCATAATCAAGATCATGATGACTCGAGCCACTTTCCAGCTTCGTCATCAGAGAGTCAGTCACACAGTTGGGCATTTTACAAGCTTAGCAGATGGTGAGTTTCCAATACCTTTGCTTCTAGTTAAGACTTTATTCTTTGTTTGGTTTGGGGAACCACACCCAGATGTGCTCAGGGCTGACTCCGGCTCTGCACTCAGGGGACTACATGTAGTGCTTGGTCAGGCCTGTGCCAAGCAAACATCTCAACTCCTGTACAGTCTCTCTTGCCCAGCACAGGCCCAACACATATCTGATCCCGGGATCACACGTGGTCCCCTGGGCACCGCCAGGAATGATCTCTGAGCACAGACTCAGAAATAGTCGCTGAGTACTTTCCCAGGTGTGAGGAAGTAGAGAGGAAAGAGAGAGAAAAAGAAAGAAAGAAAGAAAGAAAGAAAGAAAGAAAGAAAGAAAGAAAGAAAGAAAGAAAGAAAGAAAGAAAGAAAGAAAGAAAGAAAGAAAGAAAGAAAGAAAGAAAGAAAGAAAGAAAGAAAGAAAGAAAGAAAGAAAGAAAGAAAGAAAAGAAAAAAAGAGAGAGAGAAAGAGAGAGGGAAAGAGAAAGAGAAGAAAGAGAGAAAGAAAGAGAGAGAGAAAGAAAGAGAGAAAGAAAGAGAGAGAGAAAGAAAGAAAGAAAGAAAGAAAGAAAGAAAGAAAGAAAGAAAGAAAAGAAAGAAAGAAAGAAAGAAAGAAAGAAAGAAAGAAAGAAAGAAAGAAAGAAAGAAAGAAAGAAAGAAAGAAAGAGAGAGAAAGAGAGAAAAGAGAGAGAGAGAGAGAGAGAGAGAGAGAGAGAGAGAGATGCCAGAGCACTGCCAGGAGTGAGCCTAAGCACCAGGACTAGTAGCTGATCATTTAACAGATGTGGCCTCACACCACCCCACCCCCCCAAAAAAATACAGTTTAAACTGCCTCCAGATGTGTTACTTACTTTCTCTTTAAGACAAAATAAAATTCCCAGACCTATTTTATATCATGATTGTCATACTTGGGAAATCCTTAACACTTAGCTGTTAAAATCATTAAGCCAATGTCCTCGATTTAATCTTTAAAGTTGACCAGCCAACATTGAGTCACCGTAATCCTCTGGGTCAAACAGGAAAAGAATTGACGTCGTTGCAAAATACCACTGCGTAAGTGTCCTGGAGAAAATGGCATCCGAGTAGTACGGTGGAGCAAGGTGAAGTGGTGGGAGGGAGACCCCCCAGCACCTACCTGGGCGCTGTGACCCTGGGCATCACAGCCACAGCCATGCCCCTTGGGAGCCAGGGGGAAAGGGGGCTTCAAGTCACACTTTCTCTGCTATCACCCACTCTGTGAGTTAACAAGCTGTTTCCTCCCTGCACAGAGACAGCCAGCACAGCGAGGAACCGTCATTTGGCATGGGCTGTGCTCAGGGGACAAACGCAATTAGGGATGTTCATACAAAGGGATCCCTCCAAAGCGTTGTTGATTTGCAGCTAAAAACAGGGATGCGTAAAAATAAACCTTCACCTCCTCACCCTGAACAATAAAGATGTTTTCCAGAAAGCGCTGTGCAGGCTACAGTCTCTGCAGCAGCTGGGCCAGCTCCTTTCTCCAGCTTTTACTTTTTAATAAAGGAAAAACTAAGGAGATTGGCTGACCTCATTGGTTTATCTCACTGCTACAAGTCTCTGGTGGCCCCAAAGAGAATTCTGATCCTGACACGCCCAGATGGTCCCGCTGGCTCACTTGCAGCTTTCAGGAACAAACAAAAAGCTATTGTTAGCCATGAATCTAATATCCCATATTCACTTTAAAACATCCATGTCAGAAGAGAACTTGAATATCTCATTTACTTTTTTTATTGTTGTTTTGCAGCCACGCCTGGCAATGCTCAGGGTTTACTCCTGGCTTTGCATTCAGGGGTCACTCCTGGCAGCCTCAGGGGACAGTATGAGGTGCCAGGGATAGAACCTGGGTCAGCCACCTGCAAGGAAAGTGCCTTAACCCTGTAGTGGCTGTGCAGGTGGGGCATGGCTGTGTAAGAGCCAGGAGGAACCCCTGAGCGTTGTCAGGTAGACCCAAAAAAGAAATTCAATCCCTAATTGAATCTCCCTAAGCTTCAATTGTAATTCTTTAAACACATACCATCATGACTGAATTACACTCACACATTCATTCTTTCTCCAGCCTTTTTTCTATCTTTTTTCTGCCCTCCTCAAATTAAGATTCTCTGAGGTCAGGGTCTGGAGCCATAGTACAACTGATAGGGCATTTGTTTACATTGCAGGCGGTCAATGCAGATTCTATCCTCAGCATCCCATGTGGTTCCCAAGAACTGCCAGGACTAATTCCTGAGTGTAGATTCAGGAGGAATCCTTAAACATCACCAGGTATGACCCAATAAGCCCCAAAAAAATTCTCTTGCAGAAAAATGCTAGAAAAGGTATTTGTTATCCACACAGCCAGCTGACCCTGGTTTGATCCCCCAGCACCTCATAAGGTTCTCAGAGCACTGCCAGGAGTGATCTCTGAACACCCCCACCTCACCCTTCTCTCCAAAAAAGATTGGCGAGGAAGACTATTTTAGTGGTCTTAGTTGCCCAGGACCTGTGGCAATGCAAATCCATCAGTGCATCATAACTTGTAACAAGGATGGAGTTTTGAGGAGGACTACGATGCAAATCTCCTTCTAACTCCCATTATCTCAGGCTTGCAAGTCTTCACTGTGCCTGCCCACTGCCTGTCTCTCTCCTCAGTGACCTGGGGCACTGTGAGCCATGTCGGTGCAGGAGTCTAACTTGGTCACACAACCAGGCCCAGCCCTTGTGAATCCTTATGTGGGGAGCACTGATAGGGAAGACTTCAAGATCAGAGTAACCTGAAACCCTGAGAGCTGCCATTAGGGGAGGCAGAGGACCCCCGAAATCTGCAAGGCTGCTGTCCAGGAGGAAGACATCACAGTTGAGTTTCTACAGTAGTGGCACGTGTGACCACATTTATAAAGTCCTACACACTGCCCCAGTCAAATCCATTCAAAGCCGCTGGAGTGATAGTTGTGCTAGCGATCGCAGTGATCATATAGTAGGGATAGAGAGCAGATGGGGTCAGTGATGGTACAATCAGGAGGGGATTAGCCTGGCATGAAGCAGAGCCTGGGTTTGATCTCCAGCCTCCCATATGATCCCCAAGCACTGCCAGGAGTAATTCCTGAATGGAGAGACAGGAGTAAACCCTGAGCATTGCTGAGTGTGACCCAAAAAACCAAATTTTTGAAAAATCAAGTGAACTCCCCAGACCTTTACAGGGCAGTGGGAATGTGTTTTAATCTGTGCTCTGAAGCCCAAGTCTATCACACCGGGACCACCTCCCCATCCCCACCGCCCAGGAGAAGGCTTATAAGCCACCCAAGAAGCAATAAAGCACCCATTCCTCAAAAATAAGGCAAGACACCCCTTGGAGGGGCCAGAGCGATACCAGAGTGGGGAGGGCATTTGCCTTGCACGCGGCTGACCCAGGTTCAATCCCCAGCATCCCATACGGTCTCCAGAGCACCGCCAGGAGTAATTCCTGAGTGCAGAGCCAGGAGGAACCCCTGAGCATTGTCAGGTAGACCCAAAAAAAAAAAAACATTGAGCAATTTCCCAGCTCCCCTTGCGTGCCCGTGGCAGCCGTGGCTATTGCTAAACCATGGCATCTGGGCTGCTTTCTGCTCAGAGCTTCCCTCTTTCAACAACAACCAACCGGGAGAATCTACCCAGCGGGCTGCTTATGGGAGGTAGAACTGAAACCAGCACCTGGTTTCCTCCTGGCTGAGACAGAACGTTTCTCTGGCTCTTCTTCAGACTCTAGTCCAGCCTCTAGCTGCCCTAATCGTTCCCCCTTCACCTATAGCAAATGCACAGGGCCAGAGCCACAGTCCAGCAAGCAGGGCATTTGCCTCCTTTGCCACCAACCGGAATCAATCCCCAGCGCCACATACAGCCCCCTGAGCCCAGCTAGAGTGGATGCTGACTGCGGACCGGCATTACCACCGGATGTGACCCCCCAAATCAAAACGTGGACAAAAGTAGTAAACTCGCACCTCTGATTCTTTTCATTCCCTGTCTTCCCATCGGCCTCTGAGCTGGTCTGGGGGAGGAAGGCAGAGAGCACCCGCTGACTCTTGGTGGATTTCAGCAGAGCACAAGTTTGCTTCAGGCTCTGCTCAGTGCGATGTGGGTGTGGGAGAGGAGGGGAGCCCCTAGCCGCCATTGCCCAGGGACTGCTGCGCCCCACACCAGTCCCAGGTCATGGGGGCAAGTGGGAACCTGGAGGAGGATGTAATTTTCTTCTCCCCATAATTTCTCCCCCATAATTTTCTTTTATTGGAGAACTTTCAATAATTCTGTTAGCCATTTAGTTGTACCAGGAATAAAAAAAAAAATAGCCTATTTGGGGCCTGCTAAGGGCCAGTCTACATGGATGGTTGGACAAATGGGGACAGTGGTGGAGGGAAGGTCACACTGATGAAAGGTTTGGTGTTGGAGCATCAACACGGCTGTGCAGTGGCCATGGACTTAATGACATTTAGCGGTACAGTTGAAAGTGGCCAGCAGGGAAACTTTTATCTAATATTTACAGTATCACAAAAAAAAAATTGAGCTTTCCACACTATACGCCCTTGTCTGATAGTGAGGCTGGTGACACCTAAGCCTGGGGCCCGCAGGGCCTGTTCTTGCTGCCACGAGGATTTCTGGTTACTTGCTGCAGACTAGAAAGTTCGACACAAAGTAATACAGAAGCCAACTAAGCTAAACACACAGAAAAAACAGAGGCTCCACTAGCAGCAAACAGCTGAGTGAACCTCAGACAAAGACTTCATAACCCCTGGTGAACACGAACAAGCTCCACAATTTTCTTTTATTTTTTCTTTTTTGGGTCACACCCAGCAATGCTCAGGGGTTACTCCTGGTTTTGCACTCAGGAAATACTCCTGGCGGTGCTCAGGGGACCATATGGGATGCCGGGATTGAACCCAGGGTCGGCCGTGTACAAGGCCAATGCCCTCCCCACTGACTATCGCCCCGCCTCCCCATAATTTTCTTTTATTGGAGGACTTTCAATAATTCTGTTAGCCATTTAGTTGTACCAGGAATAAAAAAAAATAGCCTATTTGGGGCCTGCTAAGGGCCAGTCTACATGGATGGTTGGGAAAATGGGGACAGTGGTGGAGGGAAGGTCGCACTGATGAAAGGTTTGGTGTTGGAGCATCAAAAGCCCATAACAACTGCATGATAAACAAGTTTGCAAACCATGATGAAGTATTTAATTTTATTTATTTATTTTGCTTTTGAGTCACACCCAGTGATGCTCAGGGGTTACTTCTGGCTCTGCACTCAGGAATTACTCCTGGTGGTGCTCGGGGACCATATGGGATGCCAGAGAATCAAACGTGGGTTGGCTGCGTGCAACGCAAATACCCTACCCACTGTGCTATCATTCATGGCCCCCCAAAAAATACATTTTAAAATAAATATTTATTTTTATTTGAATAGATTTTGTCCAGAATTATTATTGGAAAAAAAAAAAGTTCCAGGGGGCTGAGCAATAGTCCAGCAGGTAGGGCATTTGCCTTGCACTCAACCCACCCAGGCTCGTACCCGAGCACCACCAGGAGTAGTTCCTGAGTGCAGAGCCAGGAGTAACCCCTGAGAGTCGCTGGGTGTGAACAAAAAGCAAAAATATAATAATAATAATAATAATAATAATAATAACAACAACAACAACAACAACAACAACAGAACAACAATATTTTTTTTTAAAGAAGAAAGTTCCAAACCAGCTCCAGGGCAAAGTCCTGAGGGCTAAGGGTCGCTCCCTCCTGCCGCAGCCCTTCATTTGGATCAGGATGTCAGGACACATAAAACTCTAAACCAGCGTGAACATGTGTGTGCAACAAAATGCCAGCTACTAAGCTCCTGCTCGGGCCTGACTTTGCTCTCTTTGCCCCACAGCTGCTACCTTCCACTCAGACCATGGAGAAGCTTCCCTGCAGGCCAGCTGCTGAGCGTCCCTGCCACCCTCTGTCTGCAGAGCCTGGGAGTGAGTGGGGTGCCACCGGGTGACCCAGCCTCACAGCTCACACCCTGGGAGTCTCCCCATATACCTTGAGAATGTTGAGTTGCCCTCACAGGTGAGGGACTGTCCACCACACTCAGATATCAGAAGGAAGTGGAAAAAAAAAGTGGGGCCAGAACGATAGCACAGCAGATAGGGCGTTTGCCTTGCACATGCCGACCCAGGTTCAATCTCTGACATCCCATATGGTCGTCTGAGCACTGTCAGGAGTGATGTCTGAGTGCAGAGCAGGAGTAACCCCTGAGCATTGCCAGGGTGTGACCCAAAAAAAAAAATAGAAAGGAAAGAAAGAAGTTTTTTTTCCCCTGGAACTTGGATAGCTTAGAAAACACAAGCAAAACAAACAACTGTTCAAACAATGATAAAGAAGAAGTCTGATCAGATTACACAGGAAGGCAAAAACAGAAACAAGAGGAGCTAGAGAGATAATACCATGCATAGGGCACTTGCCTTGCACATGGCCAACCTGGGATGGATCCCCAGCATCCGATTTGGTTCACCGAGTTTACCAGGAGTGATCCTTGAACATAGGGCCAAGAGTAAGCCCTGAGCATCACAGGGAGTGGCCCCCAAAATTAATTTTTCAAAAATAATTACATTTTGAAAAAATAATAATAATTACATTTTGAGCATGTGGGCCTCGGACGCGCCTGGGGAAGCTGGAACTCCGCTTTCCCCTGGCTAAGCTGGCCATGGGGCTCCAGGGAGGACAGATGGGTTTTGGGAGTGGGCCCATCGCCTCCGGGGGGGTCCTGGAAGCAGCCGGATGAGACTCGCTCACCACACTAGCCACCACCTTTGCTGTCCGGACGCTGGGATCCTACCTCACGACCAGATTAACAGAAAAAACCAGTTCGAGCCCAGGTCGTGCGGCCACAAGAGGCCATCAAAATAGTGGAAACAGTCATGTCCTTTAATGCACTGCATTCCACGATGTGCAGGAAAGTTTGGCAGGAAGGAGAGATAGAGAGGAGAGAGAAGATATACAGAACCCGCCAAGTAGTTGAGGTGTGGGAGGGGGAGGGAGGTGGGGACATTGGTGATGGGAGATGGGTTTGGGTAAAGGGATGAGTGTTGGAAAGCTATGGAACCAGAACTCTGCATAAGCATCTTGCAATTGTATGTCTAAAATGGTGTAATAATAAAATCTCTTAAAAAAATTGCATTTTAATTTAATTATTTTATTTATGGTAAAGATACCATAACTTTACTCTCATTCACTCTCAATGGAACAAACATCTCTGAATGCAGCAGTTATGTGTACCTAGGTCGAGAAGTCAACATGATGAATGACCTAAAACCTGAGCTATGCAGGAGGAAGAGAGTGGCATGGAATGCCTTCAAAAGCATCGAAGAAATAGCTAAAAAGACAAAGAACCTCTGGCTCTAGGCACATCTCTTCAACTCCACTGTTCTCCCTGCGTTAACATACGCCTCAGAGACCTGGGCCCTACGAAAGCAGGATGAGAATGCTATTCGGGTCTCCCAAAGAGGAATCAAAAGAGCTATGCTTGGAATATCACGCCTCACTCAAGTGAAAGAAGGAATCGGAGTTCTGACTTCCGTCCCTGTTCCAGAGTCAGGGATGCTGTCTCATTTGCCAAGGCATCGAAAATCAGATGGGCTGGACATGTAATGCGATTTGGAGATGACCACTGGACTAGAGCCATTACTGACTGGATCCCAAGGGATGTCAAAAGATCACGTGGTGCCCACATACAAGATGGTCAGACTTCTTCGTCAAGACCCTGAACGAACGGTTTGAGGCTCTTCGTATTCCTGAAGCAACCAGATGCCATTGGGCTACACTGGCACGTGATAGGGTCAAATGGAAATATTACTGGTGCCCGCTCAAGCAAATCGACGTATAACGGGATGTCAAGTGATCAAGTGATTTTATTTATATTTTAAATGTTATTATACCACCGTGAGATATACAATTACAAAACTGTTCATGATTGGGTTTCAATCTCACAGTGTTCCAGTACCCATCCCTCTACCAGTGCACATTTCCCACCACCAATGTTCCTGGATTCCCTTCCCCTCCCCAGCCTGCCTCTATGGCAGGCACTTTGCCCTCTCTCTCTCTCTCTCTCTCTCTCTCTCTCTCTCTCTCTCTCTCTCTCTCTCTCTCTCTCTCTCTCCTCTCTCTCTCTTCTCTCCCACATTGTGGCTTGCAATACATACGTTTAGGGGTTCTCATGTACATCCCTTTGCCTACGTTCAATGCTCAGTTCTAGGCTGGTATTACCATTTCCAACAATTAATAGCACACTGGGCCCTTCTCTATTTTACCTATCCTCTGACTCCCACACACTTGCAGTAGATTCCACCCACTGACAAGTTAATTTAATTTTTTGAAATAATATAACTTTTAAAAATAAAAAGCAAGAATACTGTAAACCCTTCCTCATCCCCAGAGGTCTTGGGGGTGAGGACAGGAGAACCTGCTTCAGGCAGCCCTGCAGGGGCTCAACTGGGACAGGTCTCATCCACAACCAGAGCTGCTCGCTCCCCAAGAACCCTGATGCCGGGTTCGGCCATTCCCCTCTCCATTTTGTCGAGCCTGGTGGCCCCCGCCCAGAGCTGCCCGGGGCCATCGGCCATAACATGAAGCGGCTGGGGAGGCTGGAACTCGGCTCGCCCGGGCCCAGCTGAAGAGGGGACCCCCAGGAGGGCAGACGGGTTTTGGGAGTGGGCCCGTCACCTCTGGGGGGTCCCAGAAGCAGCCGGATGGGACTCGTCCATCACACTAGCCACCATCTTCGCTGTCCGGACGCTGGGAAACTGCCTCACGACCAGATCAACAGAGCAAGACCAGTTCAAGCCCGGGTAGGCGGCTCCCAGAGGCGGGAATCACTGGGAATTCGCCAGATGGAGTCAGGGTTCGGCCATTCCCCTCTCCATTTTGTCGATCCTGGTGGCCCCGCCCAGGAGCTGCCCGGGGGCCATCGGCCATAACATGAAGCGGCTGAGGAGGCTGGAACTCGGCTCTCCCGGGCCCAGCTGAAGAGGGTACCCCAGGAGGGCAGACGGGTTTTGGGAGTGGGCCTGTCACCTCTGGGGGGTCCCGGAAGCAGCCGGATGAGACTTGCCCATCACACTAGCCACCATTTTCGCTGTCTGGACGCTGGGAAACTGCCTCACGACCAGATCAACAGAGCAAAACCAGTTTGAGCCCAGTACGCACGGCCACTTGCGGCCAAGTCAATTAAAATAGTGGAAACAGTAATGTCTTTTAATGCACTGAATTCCACAAAGAGCAGGAAAGTTTGGCGGGAGGAGATAAAGAGGAGAGAAATGACATACAGAACCCGCCAAGTAGTTGAGGTGTGGGAGGGGGAGGGAGGTGGGGACATTGGTGATGGGAGATGGGTTTGGGTGGAGGGATGGGTGTTGGAACACTGTGGAACCAAAACTCTACATGAGCGTCTTTCAATTGTATGTCTAAAATGGTGTAACAATATTTGGGGGAAATAATAAAATAAAATAAAATCGGAAAAAAAAGAACCCTGATGCCTCACCATAACTCTCTCCCCATCTCTCTCCCTTCCACCCTCCTCCTTCCCTTTCTCCCTTTACTGACTAAAGTAATTCTCACATTATCGGATAAAATCAGACAAAGTCAGACCCGAACACCTGAATAATGTGCCATCAGTACTCATCAATACACTGGCTCGGCTCTTCACATGCTACCTGTCTGAATGCAAGGTGCCCTCCCAATGGAAAATCAGTAGGACAGTTCTACTGTCCAAGAAGAGGGACATCCACGACATTGGCAACTATCACCCCATCTTCCTGTTGTTTGTCATCTATAGCTGTTCACTTGAGTCATCCTGAACAGGATTGGCAGAACATTAGATAAAGGACAACCATGCGAGCAAGCTGGTTTCCGAAAAGGATTCAGCACAGTCGACCATATCCACACGATAACCAAGCTCAGGCAGAGCCTGGCAAGCTACCCGTGTCGTATTTGAAATGCCAGATACCAGTAACAATTATAGACCTCATTCCCATGACTTTATGGAATGGTTTGAGGCTCTTTATGTTCCTGGAGCAAGCAGCTGCCCTTGGGCTCTACTTGCATGAGACAGGTCATATGGAGATGTTACTGGTGCCCGCTCGAACAAATCGATGATGAACGGGAAGACAGTGACAGTGATACAGTGATCGAGGTTTGTAGGGAGTTCAAGATGCTGCTCTGTCTAATGTTCATTGATTTAAAGAAAGCATTTGAGTCTCTTGAGACAGAAGCAATCATCGAAGCCCTAGCCAAACAGGGCATTCAAATACATCAAGATCCTTCATGAGCTGTATTACAGATTCACCACCAGGATCTCACCATTCTACAAGGAAGTGATCATTGATGTCAAAAGAGGGGTTCGACAGGGTGATACCATTTCACCAAAACTCTTCAGCGCCACCCTCAAGAACATCATGTGACAATTAGAATGGGAAGGAATGGGAGTGAAAATAGATGGTCGGCAACTACACCACCTCCGCTTCGCTGATGACATTGTTCTAATAACACCAAACATTAGCCAAGTGGCCCAAATGCTGGCTGACTTCGACCAAGAATGTGGAAATATAGGTCTACAGCTGAATCTCAACAAAACAATGTTCATGAAAAATGAACTAGTTCCAGAGGCCCCATTCACTCTCAAAGGAACAAATATCTCTGAATACAGCAGTTATGTGTACCTAGGTCGAGAGCTCAACATGATGAATGACCTAAAACCCGAGCTGTGCAGGAGGAAGAGAGCAGAGTGGAATGCCTTCAAGAATGTCGAAGAAATAGCTAAAAGGACAAAGAACCTCTGGCTCTGGGCACATCTCTTCAACTCCACTGTTCTCCCTGCATTAACTTATGCCTCAGAGACCTGGGCCCTATGAAAGCAGGATGAGAACGCCCTTGGGGGGTCTCTCAAAGAGGAATTGAAAGAGCTATGCTTGAAATATCACACCTCACTCAAGTGAGAGAAAGAATCCGGAAGTTCTGACCTCTGTCGATTATCCAGAGTCAGGGACACTGTCTTGTTTACCAAGCATCGAAAATCAGATGGGCTGGACATGTAATGTGATTTGGAGATGACCACTGGACTAGGACCATTACCAACTGGATCCCATGGGATGTCAAAAGATCACATGGCCGCCTACCTACAAGATGGTCAGACTTTTTGTCAAGACCCTGAATGAACGGTTTGAGGCTCTTTGTGTCCCTGGAGCAAGCAGATGCCATTGGGCTGCACTGGCACATGATAGGTACAAATGGAAACATTACTGGCACCCACTCTAGCAAATGGATGAATAACGGATGTCAGGTGATCAAGTGATTGGGTAAAAAACTCAGACAAGATCACCTTGTCAAAGATTTAAATTGGGCATGAGTTGGACATTTACATATGTGTGAAAGAAGCCTTTTCACTGGTGTAACGTTTATCCCTTTTCATTCCCCCTCCCCTTTGGATGTTGATACTCTTTGAAAAAAAAAAAAAAAAGCATCGATGCTTTGGTGCTTTATTTTGGTCATGTAGTGCCCAATAAAAATGAGAGCTGCTCATATATTGTTGACCTATGGTGATTCTTTTTCTAATACAGCCTAATAAAGCCAGGGGTTTTGATCTGAGGGCCGACCAGGGATAAATAAAGTTTAATCACATTAACCCAGTCATTAACGTGTTTCCTCTATTCTTCCCTCCTTCCTCCTTCCCTCCTTCCTCCTGTCCCTTCTTCTCTTTCTTTGCTTTTCACTATCCTTGCCAGTAAATCTGTAGGATGATGCCTTGGATGTCTTACAGAGAGCATCCCATGTTGCTGCAGGCAGAGAGAGAAGTGGAGTTTGTTCTAGGATTTTCTGCTGACCCACCTACCCACCTACCATTATTGGCAAACTGAATGTCCGACTAGATTGTTATTGTCCTTCCCAAGCCTCTGTCTTTGACTTGATCACCTGCATCAGCATATGACAATACAGGGTGAATGGGATGTGGGGACATAACCAGACGCAAAGTCAAATAGGTCAGTGGCCATGTGTCACTTGCACTGTGCTCCAGCCAAGGTCATGGGTTCACACACGCGTGAATCTTCTCCTACAGTGTTCCCATTAATTCATAATGTATAATGTGTTAAATAACACATTTTCCCCTGCAGTTTTCTTAGCTCTTCCTGCACTACATGGAATGTAGTTTTCAGCTATTTGCCCAGCGAAGCACCCAAGACTCCCATGTATGAAGCCCTGGTTTAGATTCCCAGCACTGCAAAAAAAAAAAAAAAAATTCACATTACTGGTCTGGCTTAATATCTCCATTATCTCCATATTACAGCTGAGACCGTTGATTAAAAGGCAAGCTCCTTACCAGCTGTGCTCTCTCTCCAAGCCCCATTTATCAGTTTTGAATTGCCATCTCTATTTCCGCCTTTACCCTAGAATAACTCAAAAGTTTGGAGTTAAATGACATAGAGCCCAGTTTTTCTCTCTTTTTTCTACTTTGCTTTTCTTTTCATTTCTAATCTTACGGTTCTTGGTGCATCAAGTGTTGCCTGTCTGACTTCCAATTCCAGGGCCATTTCCAGATTCATCCATTAAAGCATGATGTGACAATTATGATTTGTTTGACCTTTGAAGAAAGTTGCTGTTCTCAAGCAGGGTCAGGGCTTCTCACACTTTGAACTTTTTGTTTTTTCAAATTTAGGTAATAACACATACCAAAGAAACAGCCAACTGTGCATCTGAGGGTCATCATAGCAGGCCTGAAGGCTGTGGGTCTGGGTCTCGGTTTGTGAGGGACAGATGCTGCAGAGACTCTTTTTTAATTTCATTAATTTTATTTAAACACTGATTTCATAAAGTATGTCGAAGAAAATATAGGGAAAATCCTCCACAACACTGAAGCTAAAGGCATCTTCAAATAGAAAACACCACTAACAAAGCAATTGGAAGCAAAGGTAAGCATGAGACTACATGAAATTTCAAAGTTTCTTCTCTTCACAGAATGGGAAAGAATATTCACCCAATACCCATCTGATAAGGGGTTAATATCCAGGATATATCAGGCACTGGTAGAATTTTACAGAAAGAAAACAGCCAACCCCATCAAAAAATGGGAAGAAATAATGAACAGAAACTTCCAAAAAGAAGAAATTCATATGGCGAAAAGGCTTATGAAAAAATGCTCATCATCATTAATCATCAGGGAGATGCAAATCAAAACAACAATGAGATATCATCTCACACCACAGAGACTGGCACATGTCCAAAAGAGCAAGAACAATAAGTGCTGGCGTGGATGCGGGGAGAAAGGGACTCTCATCCGTTATTCGTGGCAATGCCGACTGGTACAGGTATTTTGGAAAACAATATGGACATTACTCCAAAAACTAGAAATTGAGCTCCCATTTCACCTAGCCATACCACTCCTGGGAATATACCCTGGGAGGCCAAAAAACACACACAGCAGAAACCCCATCTACACTTCTATGTTCATAGCAGCATTATTCATAATAGCCAGAATCTGGAAACAACCAGAGTGCCCGAGAACAGACGACTGGATAAAGAAACTGTGGTACATCTACACAAATGAAATACTATGCAGCTGTTAAAAGAAAAACAAAGTTATGAAATTTGCCTATAAATGTGTGGACATGCAGAGGATCATGCTGAGTGAAATTAGCCAGAGGGAAAAGGACAGATATAGAAAGATTGCATTTATTTGCGGGATATAAAAAAATAGTATGATACCAATATCCAAAGCCAGGCAAAACATGAATCAGGAGGTCTTGTCAGTGGGTGGAATCTACGCAAGTGTGTGGGAGTCAGAGGTTAGATAAGACAGAGAAAGGAACAGTGTACTAACTGTTGGAAATAATAATACTAGCCTAGAATTGAACATTGAATGTAAGCAAAGGTATACATACATATATATGTCATATATATGATATATATATCATATATTATATGTATATGATATATATGATAACCTCTAAAAGTATTACAAGCCACAATGTGTAAAAGAAGGGAGAGAGAGAGAAAGAAGAGGCAAAGTGCCTGCCATAGAGGCAGGCTGGGGGGAGTGGGGAGAGAATCAGGGGACATAGGTGGTAGGAAATGGGCACTGGTGGAGGGATGGGTGCTGGAACACTGTATGACTGAAACCCAAACATGAACATGCTTGTAATTGTATATCTCATGGTGGTATAATAAATTTTTTTTAAAATAAAAAAAATTTGGCCGGGCGATAGCACAGCAGGTAGGGTGTTTGCCTTGCGCGCCGACCTGGCATCCCATATGGTCCCCTAGCACCGCCAGGAGTAATTCCTGAGCAAAGAGCCAGGAAGTAACCCCTGAGTGTCGCTGGGTGTGACCCAAAAAGTAAAAAATAAAAATAAAAATAAAAAAATAAAATAAATTGACACTGTGATTTACAAGTTGTTCACAGTATGGTCGCTTTCAAGTATTTGCTATTCCATCTCCAGTCCCACTACCAATATGCCCTTACAACCACCAAAACCCCTCATTTCCCACCTTCCCATGTTCATTTCTGCTCCCTTTAACAGGCACTAATTATACTGCTTACTACAACATATATCTAGGACTGGGATTGCTAGAGTCATGATCATTTTACTGTTGAACCATCTGCATTATTGCTTTCGCCTACCAAACTTACTAAACAGAGTGGACTTTTACTCAATTTTTTTAACAACGATGTTCATGTTTGTCTCTTACAAATGTGAGAGACTCTCCTTTGGCTCCTTCCGACTCTGGATATAGTGCCTCATTTCTGAAACACAGAGCCTAGGAATTGCTATTGGCTGGTTATTGGGAGGCATGTGAGTGCTCAAAAACAACTACCCAGAGACTGGAGAAATGGTTCAGGGGTAAGACCTTGCACACGGTGGACCCTGGACCATGTATGGTCCTGCCAGCATCACCAGGAGCACAGGCCCAGGAGTAAGCCCCTGAGCACCATCGGGTGTAGCCTAAGAGCAAAGACAGTGTGAACGTGTGGGTCTAACTAATAACAAGTCTGAGCTCATGCCTGCATTTCTCATTTCCCTGAATATGGGATTTGTCCCACCAAGCAGCAAGGGTTCTACCAGAATTCTGTGCCCTGGACTGAAGTTCAAAGGTCATTGTGCAGGTGGACAGAGAGTGGGAAAGGAGCCGGTACTCTGCGCTAAAGGAAACCACTGGCAGAGCTGATCACGAGAGCGGCTGGAGAAACATCTTCATGCCAGCAGGAGAGTGAGTGTACGTGCCCCAGTCCCGTATGGAGACGTGTTTCTCAAACCATGACAACGCCAAGGTGAACTCTAAATTCAAGGTTTCCAATCGATGTGTGTTCCCTAGTTCATTTCAACAGGTATAATCAGAATTATTTTAGTAAAAAGTAAAAAGCTTTTATTTTGATCAAAAAATACTAAAAAAAATAGTTTAATTTAATACATAAGGATTAGGGGGCCAGAGTGACAACACAGTGAGTAGGTGTTTGCCTCGTATGTGGCCAACAAGGATTTGATCCTGACACCGGATAAGGACCCCAAGTACCGCCAGGAGTGATCCCTGAGTTCAGGGCCATGAGTAACCCTTGAGCACCTCCAAAAAGCATAAAAACTGTTAAAAATAAAATAAGGATTATTGTTTTATTAAGGCAATAACTTAATTCTACTATTTTATTATAGTAATTATTTTATTTTTCTTATTATAATAATAGCACTTTTTTTTACTTTTTGGTCACACCCAGCTATGCAGGTCTGCATACTCAAGGGTTACTCCTGGGTCTGCACTCGAATTATTTCTAGTGGTGCTCGGGGAACCATATGGGATTCCACGGACCAAACCCAGGTCGGCTATGTATGTGCAAAGCAAACACCTTGTCTACTGTACTATCGTTCCGCCTCTCACTTTATTAAAATAAAGAATTGTGTGATCCAAAACAGCAAGAACAACCGGTGCTGGTGTGGATGTGGGGAAAAAGGGACTCTCATCCACTGTTGGTGGAGTGCCGACTGGTCCAGCCCTTTTGGAAAACAATATGGGCATTCCTCCGAAAAACTAGATATTGAGCTCCCATTTGATCCAGTAATAGCACTCCTGGGAATATACCCGAGAGACCGAAAAACACATAGCAGAAACATTATCTGTACTTCTTTATTCATCTCTGCGCTATTCACAATAGCTAGAATCTGGAAACAACCTAAATGCCTGAGAACAGAAGACTGGCTAAAGAAACTGTGGTGTATCTACACTATGGAATACTATGCAGCTGTCAGAAAAGACAAAATTATGAAATTTACCTGCAAATGGATGGACAGTGAGACTATCATGCTGAGTGAAATTAGTCAGAAGGAAAAGGACAGATATAGAATGATTGCATTCATTAATAGGATATAAATAGATACCAGTGTTTTACGAAGTTTGGGAAAAAACTTACCATTGAATATACACAAAGAGACTTAAGTGATAAACTCTAAATACGTGCAGGGCTAGCCACAATGTGTAAAAAAGAAGAGGGAGAGAGATGCAGAGACAGAGAGACAGAGAAAGAGAGGAAACAGGGCTACCTGCTATTGAGGCAACCTGGGGGTAGGCGGGAGGGGTGGGGTACATTGGTGGTAGAAATGGGGCACTGGTGGAGGGATGGGTGCTGGAATACTGTATTACCAAGAACCAATTATGAACACCTTTGTAATTGTATGTCTCAAGGTGGTATAATAAAAAATTAAAAAAATAATAAATTAATTTGACAATAGTTTAAAAAAAAAGAATTGTGTGGACCAGAAAGATAGCACAGAGCTTATGGCACTTGACTTTGCAGCCAACTGGTTCCCTCTATAGCGCCAATGTGATCCCCAAGCACTGCCAGGAGTGATTCTTGAGCACAGATCCAGGAGCAAGCCCTGGGCACCACCAGCTCTTATCCCCCAATGAAAGCAATAAATAAAACAAAGAGCCTTTTAAAAATAACAAATAAATGTGTAAGCAAAAGCATTTTCAGTTGTTTCATTAAAATTCTGTTCTTCTATATGTCCTTGTGTGTGCTTGTGTGTGTGTGGGCTGTGCATGTGAGTGTAAGGATGTACGTATGAGTGAGGGCTTGTCTATGATGTGTTTCTACACTGGGCCATATATAAACTATATTCCAACTGTGGGTGTCAAGAATAAGGCATAGAAGCCTGGGCTATACATATCCAGCTCCCTCATCTCAGCTAAAATGAATCAATCTTCCTTTAAGGAGCTATAGGCGGGAGACAATAAGATAATTCATTTTTCCAGGGAAAAGGTGGAGATGGTTAACATTGCACTTCTAGTAGGAACCTACAGGGCTGGGACAGCAAACTTAAGTCAAGAAGAAAGCCATGTCACGTGAGTTTACCTCCCTGATGCCATCACTGTATCACTGTCTTCCCGTTCATCTTCGATTTGCTCGAGCTGGCACCAGTGACATCTTCATTTGACCTGTCTCATGCCAGTAGAGCCCAAGGGCACCTGCTTGCTCCAGGAACATAAAGAGCCTCAAACCATTCCATCAGGTTATGGGAATGAGGTCTATAATTGTTACTGGTATCTGACATATCAAATACAACACGGGTAGCTTGCCAGGCTCTGCCGTGCGGGTAGCATACTCTTTTAGTCATCTCAAAATCCAGAATTTATTGATGAACCGAGCCGGGCTGTGATAGGCTGGTCTGCTGGGTGGAGTTCTGACGAGGAGGAAGTCCGGATATGGAAAATGGAGGTTCTCATGGAGTGGGGTCATCTGGCTTGTTGTGAGGCTCTGCTGGAGTGGCGGGCCAGAGATAGAACCTGCCATCCCTCCCGGGCACCTCTTGAGTGGCTGGGCACAGTGAGAGCCAGTAGCAGATCTGCCCCATGTCTGTCTCTGGATCAGCATACCTGGGCCTGATTAAAAAAGACTGTAGCAGGGTGGATCCCCATGAGCCGGGCTGTGATAGGCTGGTCTGCTGGGTGGAGTTCTGATGAGGAGGAAGTCTGGATGTGGAAAATGGAGGTCCTCATGGAGTGAGGGGGTCGCTCTGGCTTGGATGTGAGGCTCTGCTGGGGTGGTGGGCCAGGGCTAGAACCTGCCATCCCTCTTGGGCACCTCATGAGCGGCTGGGCACAGTGAGAGCTAGTAGTAGCTCTGTCCCATGTCTGTCCCTGATGCCATAGTGAGTTTAATCCCTGACACCATATTGAGGTTAATCCCTGACTCCATAGCAAGTTTAATCCCTGACGCCATAGTGAGTTTACCTTCCCTGACAAGCTTCTTCCACTTTTCCCTCAGAGAATTCACTTCTATTTTAATTACACCTATTTACGCACTATTTATTTACTTACTCAATTTACTTATTTACTTTTTAAAAATTGAATTCATATTAAAAATTGAAGTCATATTCATCTACAGTACTGTAGAAGTTTCAGGAATATATTTTGTGTATGTAGTTTAGCAAATATTTATACCTTTAAATAACTTATCTGGTGAAGCAGAAGTTTTTTTTTTAAAACTAAGAAAGTCTTTTTCACATCCCTTAATGACGCCTGTCTCCTCTGATTTGCCTGAGATTCACAAAATGCAAGCAATGTCTTTGAAGGTAGTTTTGTTGTTTGCTTTAGCTCCTTGGGTATCCCAGGCCAGACATTCCAATCTCCACTCTGCATTACAAGCTGTGTAAGCATCACAGGCTGCTAAATGCTCTGTGCTTCTAATTCCTCCGGCTCCTAGTACAATGGGAGTGACCAGCTTGTGAACATCACAGAAGAATAGGGACAGAAAGACAGACAGAACAAGGGCTAATGTACTTGCCTTGCACACGGCACACCCCTTCCAAATCCCTGGCACTGCATAGGGTCCTCCAAGAACCACCATGGGTGACTCCTGAGCAGAGAGTCAGGAACCAGCACCAAATCAAAAAAGTGACACAGGAAGTGTGCACAAGACGTGAAGTGTGCACCCAGATCATTGCCCAGTTTGGGTAATTACTGTCCCGGGCCCACTGTCCAGAGAACACGTTGAAAGATTCCGCTATGGTCTAGTAAACTGGCATGCACTTGGGAAACAGGAAAGGATTGCTCTCAGCAAGCATCTCAGCCAGCTTGGTGGTTGGGTGGGAAGTTGGGTCTTTGGAGACCAGGTGTGGACCCAAACGTGTGTCAATGTGTGCCCCTGGGGGCCCTGGCTACTTCATCTTCCTTCAGGAACTTCCCTCTCTAAAATGAATTTCTAATCGGCATTGGACTGGAGATAGTGTTTGTAAGGCATTATCTGGAACCCACCTACTTCTCTCCTTGATAAGAAGGGAAGAAGAAAAAGGTGACCCTAACTCCAGGGCACAGCCATGCATTCCGGAAGTCCTTGGTGATGACTTTTAAAGTCAAGGTGTGGCCACTTCCTAAACATACCAATGGTAAATTAACTAACTTCCTGATTAGGCTGTTTCTCCATGCAATATTTCATAGTCCATATCCACAGAACATGTTGTCATTGCCTTAGAAATTGTGCCACTGCAATATTTTCCTTGAAAAATAATTTAAAATGCAAGAAATATTTTTAAAATCCCTGTAGCTCTGTGAAAAAGGATCAAAGGGGTCATGTTGTGCTTTTGTATGTTGAGGCTCAAGATCAAGCCCCAGCACTGTAGAGTTTAACTGAGTACTACCAGAAGTAGGGGTTGCCCTATTTCATGTAAACTCCAAAATTCCTTTAAAAGTTTTATTAAAGAGGGACAGAGCCCAGAGTACAGTGGAGACGGCCTTGAACACAGCCAATCCGGTTTTGATCCCTGGCATCCCTGAGAACTGACAGCTATGATTCCTGAGTACAGAGTCAGGAGTAACCCCTAAGCATCAACAGGTGTGACCCAAAAAGAAAACAAAAATTATTAAAGACAGGTAATGCATGCTTAATACCATAAAGAGATTCAAATATAAAATAAAATTTAATGGGCTGGAGCTATAGCACAGCGGGTAGGGCATTTGCCTTGCACGCAGCCGACCGGGTTTGATCCCCAGCATCCCATATGGTTCCCCGAGCACTGCCAGGAGTAATTCCTGAGTGCAGAGCCAGGAGAAACCTCTGAGCTGGGCGTGATCCAAAGAGCAAATTGGCTCTTACTGATTTATTTTCTGATGATTATATTTGTTGTTTCTACGCTTTTTTTTAATAAATAACTAAAGCAAATTTGTTGTATGCCTGAGGATGCAGGGGAAAGCCAGGAAACTGGGGACATTGGTGGACGGAAGGTCACGCTGCTAGTGTTGGAAACTAAATGACTGAAACAACTGTATTATGAATGACTTTGTAAATCACGTTGTTTAAAAACAAACAAATTTTAAAAAAATAACTTGAACCACACTAGAAGTGACCCTGAGCACTAAAACTACAACATGCTTCCAGAATGGCAACTTTTTTATTTGTTTGTTTACTGGGTCACACCGGCTGTGCCCATGGCTTACTCCTGGCTCTGGGTCAGCTCTGTGCCTCTCCAGCCCCACTACAACTGGTTTTAGCTATTACTTTGCAATCTTTGCTCTCATCCAAATAGGGTTTCTAATCATTGCTGTGATGGCATAGACTAGACTCTATTACTAAATTATTTAATTAGTTTTGGTTTTCTGGCCCTACTCGGCCACGTTCAGGCCTCGCTCCTGGCTCTGTGCTCAAGGATCCCTCTTGGCAGTGCTCTGGGGAGCATATGTTTAACCCATGACCAGGGTTTAACCCTGGTCAACATGTGTTAGCACCTCAATCCACTGTACTAGCTCTCCATTACCAGAACATTTCATCATGTGACATTATTCATTCATTGACTAACACAGTTCTCAATTATCCTATGAAATAACTAATTAGATCACCTCATCAAAATTGTAATGGAATATAAATTATTAAATTGAAGTGCATGCTACAAGAACCCTTTTCACCAGAGTCATGTTTATCCCTTTCCATGTCATTTTTTTTTCTTCCTTTTGGTGATTATATTCTTGGGACCTGGAGTAGAATTTAAACGTTGATGCTTCATTTGGTAAATTAGTCCCCTGTAAATATTAGAATTGCTCGGATATTGCTGACAAGTAGGTGATTCTCTATCGAATACAGGGGCTTAATCTGGGGAAAAGACGAGGCTTCAATAAACCACACACTAAGGCACCTGGCGACAAAATCCAGCCATTCCGTGTGCTCAGGTCACATTCAAACAGCCAAGAAATTCATGTCGGGGACCGGAGCGATAGCCCAGCGGGCAGGGCGTTTACCTAACCCTAACCGGGTTCGATCCCCGGCATCCCATATGGTCCCCTGAGCACTGCCAAGGAGTAATTTCTGAGCAAAGAGCCAGAAGTAACCCCTGAGCATCGCCGGGTGTGACCCAAAAAAAGCAAAAAAAAAAAAAGAAGGGAAGAAAGAAAGAAATCCATGCCAGTGCCTTTCAGCCACGGAAGCCCATGGCAGAGCCTCCAAGCTTCAGAAGGTAGAAACCAGCTTGGACTGAGTCGATTCTAGAACAGTAGACAAGTAACCCAGCAGTGGGACAGGAAGCGACTTGGGACAAAGGCCAGGCTCCAAATACTTTGGGTGCAGCAGAAAGGGGCCTGCGAGGGAGAGTGAAGGCGCTGGAATGGCTTTGCTGGCTATCGAAAGCCCATTGTTCCACCAGCAGGGCCTAACAATGTGCCATTGTGGTCAATGCAAAGACAAGTTGTTAAATCCCCCTTCCAGCTCCATCCTTCCATTTCCAGCCTGCAGGTCTGGAACCCCTGAAGATGGTCCAGCTCTGCCCAGCCCCTGCCACGCTCCGTAAGTAAGGAAGGACCGTTTACAAGTTCCTGGATGTGGCTGAAAGACGCTGGAAACCTTGCTCTGGAAAGACCGGAGCACACGTGTCAGAAGGGTAATGTGGGGATGCTCTGTCTGGAGTTGCCACCCAGAGCCTGCAGCCGCCTTTGGGAGCGTAAACTGTATTTCACTGAGCTGGAAGATGTTCTGCGGGGCTTGAATGGTGTGAGCCTTGCTTTATAAACGCAGCTGCAGCTACGAGGCACTGTTGCTTCTTTGAATAAGCCTGGCATGAGCGCTCGTTCGAAGTGGACAGAGAGGACAGCAGTGTGGCTCCTGAGCCTAACTGGAGACTCAGGTTTCTGAGCAGTGGCATCTCTTATTTGCTGAAAGGACTTGGTAAGCAGCCGGCTTGGAGCGGTCGGTGAGAAGGCCTCCACTGCCTGCAAATCATCCACCTCCTATCACCCCCAGGCGGAGAAGGTGGTTTTGCATGACTTGCTGCTGGCTTTGAAACTCTGAATGTTTCAAAGGGAAACTTTTGTCTTCCCTTGTCCTTGTTGCCAATGTGTTCCTGGCCCTGTTCTCTGCCCTTTTCTTCCTTTCTGGGTCAAAGGATCTTGGTGCAAGACCGGGGAAAGGAAAAAAAAATACAGGCTGGGTGCCGGGTCTCTGCAAAGGGCAGATGCCTGAAATGTGGGCCCAGGGAGAAACTTGCTTTTCCAAACCTGCTTTTCTGAACTATTAAAATTTGTGTGTTTCGGACAACTGGAGAAGTCCAGAGAGGATTTCATTTTTGTGGGAAAGAGGGAAAAAATCATATTCAGCCATTTGGTTTTGTAGCCAGTGGTTCAGAGGTGGTGGCCCCGTCAAAGTCCTTCCTAGAATGAATTTCTTCATTCCGGCTTCATGTCTCACTACGTTTCTGCCTTTCCTCTCTCTTATTCTGAGTGTTCTAATTCAGTAGATTACTTTAGGGGGTCTGGGCGTGCTCAACATTTTCCCACGTATTTTAATGGAAGTGTTCCTGCAATGTGCAGTATACAGTACTTTCAGGCACCAGAGAAGCACTGTGTCTGGCTAGGGTACCCTAAGGGGGCACTGGAAGAAAACTGTCCCCTACCCCACCTCTCCTTCCTCTGGTTGACTGTCCAGCCTCTTCTGGTCCCTCCTTCTTCTAGAGAAGCAGGTGACCACAGAGAGGGAGCTGAGCTCAGTGCTCTGGAGCGCAGGTTTTTCATGTGCCAGGTCTAGGTTGAATTCCTAATACCACACAGGTCCCCAAGCACCAAGCTGGGAGTAGCCCCACGAGCACTGCTGGGTGTGACCCAGAAGCAAACCACAAGAGACACACACCCCAAATTAAGAGTTAACACTGTCTCTCTCTCCCTCGGTGGGATATTGAGTCACAAACAGACACCGTGTAGGAGAAAGCCCTTTAGAAAAGCAAGTTACTTGTATTTTGGGTTCACGAACTGTGTATAGGGGAGACTTGGGTACCTGAGCTCTCACACATACTTCTGGGAGGCATTAGCAGCACACATGACTTTTTAGTGAGGTGCTGCCCTCCAACACTGCTAGTGGAGAGTCACTTCCCACACTGCAGAAATTCTGTGCCTTCCTCTCCTCCACCGAACTGGGGTGAGGGGGTACTGTGGGGAGTCCTCTCAGGCTGAGCAGGGCTTGCTCTGGTCTCCATAACTGGGGAGATAGAGATGAAGGTGGTCGCAAACTTGTCAGGAAGCAGCCACTTGTCTTCCTCCAGACCACTGGGTCAGAAAACGTGTTTGGATAAATAAGACTAAGATGGTATTTTCCGAATTGTCTTGGAATTCTCTTGACCTTCCCTGTGAAACACCTACTTTGTGTGAATCTGGCATTGTTATATATATTTAATATTTTAAGTCTTTTGGTTTTCTGTGGAGGTCAGGGGTCGGGGTCATACAGGCAGTGTCAAGGTGTTACTTTTTTTCTGGCTCTGTGCTCGGGAGTGACCCCTGGTGGTGCTTAAGCAAACACCTGTGGTGCTGGGCTAATACTGGCCACGAAAAGGCAAGCGCCTTAGCTTTGTACTATCTCTCCGGTCCCAGGTCCTGATTCTTTTTTCGCTCCCTGCCTGCTTCTCCTGCCCTTCATAGCTGGTAATGTTGTTGCTGTCAGTGCTGTGTATAATGATGTTGCTATGATGCTGTTATGATGTTGATATTGCTGATAATATTGTTGATGCTGTTCATGATGTTATTTTGGTTTTCTCTGGTGGGCTCTAAGCATTTAGTCTTGGGGCCTGGCACTTTCCCCCCGCATGAAGCCCCTGGAGACGGGACCCAGAGGTGGACCCTGTTCTCAAAGCAGTGGAGCTTCCCGCGACGCGCAAGAGTCTACACACACGTGAAAGACATCTGTGCTTAGCCAATGGGAGACTGGAGGCAAATGACTTACATCTAAGGTGAGGCAGGATGTGCCTGGTCTTCTGATCACAGGAATACGTATGATTGTTACCTTGCAAATGCTAAATCAGTGATTGTTATCTGTTGCATGGTCCAGGATGATTTGTGCTTGTGCCTCCTCCTCCCAAAAATTGTATAAAAGGCTTAAGTGTGCTCAGTAAAGCAGGACTGCTTTCCAGGACCCCCGCCCCCTCCAACCCCACTGTGTTGATGTCGTTCTTTTCCTTTCTACTATAGTGGCAAGGCAGATGCTTCTTCCCAAGTCCTTCCCTCTCCTTTCACAGGGATGAAGCCCGGCAAGATCCAGGTCCCTCATTCTTGCCTGGGGGGTCACTGGCCAGGACCCCCCAGACACTTTTATTTTTCTTTTGGGTCACACCCTGCGATGCTCAGGGGTTACTCCTGGTTCTGCACTCAGGAATTACTCCTGGTCTTGCTCAGAGACCATATGGGATGCTGGGAATTGAACCTAGGTTGTCCTCATGTAAGGCAAACACCCTACCCACTGTGCTAATGCTTCGGCCCCCACACTGATGTTTGTTATTCACTGTATCACTGTCTTCCCCGTTCATCATCGATTTGCTCGAGCGGGCCCCAGTAACATCTCCATATGTCCTGTCTCATGCTAGTAGAGCCCAAGGGCATCTGCTTGCTCCAGGAACATAAAGAGCCTCAATCCATTCCAGATTGAGGTCTATAATTGTTACTGGTATTTGGCATATCAAATACAACACGGATAGCTTGCCAGGCTCTGCCGTGCAGGTAGCATACTCTGGTAGTCATCTCTAAGTCCAGCATTTATTGATGAACCACATGGCCACGCGAGCCGGGCTGTGATAGGCTGGTCTGCTGGGTGGAGGTCTGACGAGAGAGAAGTCCGGATGTGGAAAATGGAGGCCCTCATGGAGTGGGGGGTCGTCTGGCTTGTTGCAAGGCTCTGCTGGGGTGGCGGGCCAGGGCTAGAACCCACCATCCCTCCTGGGCACCTTGTGAGCGGCTGGGCACAGGGAGAGCCAGTAGCAGCTCTGCCCCATGTCTGTGAGTCTGTTATTAATGTTATCAATGATACTGTTGATGATATTGCTGATGTGATTGTCATTATGTTGGTGGTGATGGTGATGATAACACTGATGCTGATGTTGTGTCAGTGATGTCATTTTTTATTTGCTTGTTTGTTTTGCCACACCTGTGTGCTCAGGGCGTTTCCTGACTCTGAGCTGAGGGTCTCTCCTGGTGGGGCTCGGGGGACCATGGGGTCTGAGAAATGAACCCAGGTCTACCATGTGCAGGCAAGTGCCTCACCCACTGTACTGTCTCTCCGATCTCCAACGCTGTTGTTGCTGAGGTCACTGAGGTGGTGTTGAGCATGGCATATGAGCCTTCGGGGCTGCTGCACTCTCCGCTGAGTGCTTGCAGTGCTGTCTGCCTGGCTGCAGAGACACCGTGGCTTGAGCTCCTCTCGTGGTGATCTTCACTCACATGCTCACCGGCCCGTGTTTCCAGGCCATGGTGCTTATTGCAGCTTCACAGTTGTGGGCTCAGCCCTTTGGAGGGTCCTCCCATATATCTGGATTCAGAGACGATGAAAATTGCTTGTGGCACCCACTGGGAGTGAGCAGACAGAAGAACTGGCAGGGTCAAGAAGCTGAGCTTCTCGTGGCTGGAGCGATAGCACAGCGGGTAGGGCATTTGCTTTGCAAGTGGCCATCCCAGGTTCTATCCTCAGCATCCTATATAGTTCCTCGAGCACTGCCAGGAGTAATTCCTGAGTGCAGAGCAAGGGAGTAACCCCTGGGCATCACTGGGTGTGACCCCCCCAAAAAATACAATAGGCAAGGCCACTGGAGTCTCCTGAGCAACACCAAAGAGCCCCTAAAGAAAGTAGGGAAATGCTGTTTTTCCACCATAGAGGTTTCTATCCTCAGCCCCATCCCTCCTTTTTTTCCTCTTCCCTTCCAGAACCTAATAAATCATCAACCTATCCACAGAGACAGGCTCCTGGATATGGTGGTAGGGCGTGGCTGACGTAGGTTCTAACCTGGGCACTCTGTATGGTCCCTAAGCACTACGAGGAGTAATTCTTAAGTACAGAGCCATGAGCAACCTCTGAGCATCGCTGGGTGGGGCCCCACCAAAAAAAAAAAAAAAATCCACAGGCTTATCCACAGGGTCAGAAGGAAAAGCAGATGGGTCCCTGGGGACGCCTCTGATCACCCCACCCTCACCCATGTGTCCCCAGTGGAAAAATACAAGGGCCCTGGAGCAGGTTGAGTTAAGTCCAGCAACTGTGAGAATCGGTCTTCAACACAAAGTCAGCTTGAGCTCTGGGAATGCAAAGGAAGTGACGGGGAGCAACAAGGATGGAGCTGTGGCCCTGCAGATCTCATGCATAGGTCAGGAGGCAGAGGGACTCTGGACGGACCCGCACGGCCTGCAGGAGGCAGAGAGACTCTGGACGGACCCGCACGGCCTGCAGGGAGGCAGAGGGACTCTGGAGGGACCCGTACGGCCTGCAGGAGGCAGAGGGACTCTGGAGGGACCCGTACAGCCTGCAGGAGGCAGAGGGACTCTGGACGGACCCGTACAGCCTGCAGGAGGCAGAGGGACTCTGGACGGACCCGTACAGCCTGCAGGAGGCAGAGGGACTCTGGACGGACCCGTACAGCCTGCAGGAGGCAGAGGGACTCTGGACGGACCCGTACAGCCTGCAGGAGGCAGAGGGACTCTGGACGGACCCGTATGGCCTGCAGGAGGCAGAGGGACTCTGGACGGACCCATATAGCCTGCAGATTGGGTCTCCCATCAGTGATCTCGGGGCCAGGGAGGCTGGATATGCAAGGTTCTGTGAAGAACTCCCCACCCCCAACAGTGAATGGCAGCCAGCCAGAGTGCAGGGAGTGGGCAGCTTCCAGAGCATTCTGAGAGAATCCCATCTCCTCCTGCAGGACGGAAGAGCCGTTAACCTTTGCACAAGGGCCATGATAAAGACTCCTTGTCAAACAGTGTCTCGGTGATCGCTTAATCAGATATAATTTTGCATTTTCTAATCTGGCGGTGACTTCCTTGCAGGTCAGAGCTGTCACTGAGGTTATCTGGTGAGGGTCTGTCCGGTGGAAAACAGCAGCTCCAGCTTTGATGGAACTTTGTCCTAGCTCTCCAGGTGGGCTCACAGCCTAGCAAGCCCCCTGGTGCCTTCAATCAGCCTCTGTCTATCTCCAAAGAATGTCTCTGCTACGCAGGGGTCCCTCCCTCCTGTGTGGAGCCCAAACTGATGCAACCTCAAGAGCAAGTGGCGATATTCAGGCCGGGGGCTGTACCTGTGCTCTGGGTGCCATGACTCAGGCTGAGCCAGGAGGCGTCAGCATCGTGACAAGAAGCACAGTTACCTGTGGAGGACGGAGGCAGGGCATGAGCCTTCATACACAGGCCCAGGGTTAGATCCCTGGAACCAAAATCAAAAACACAAAGGAGCCAGAGAGAAAGTGCAGAATGAGGCACTTGCCTTGCACGCATCTGCACCACAGACACTCTCCCGAGCCCCAGCAGAGTGATCCCACAGCACAGAGCCAAGGGTAAGCCCTGAACAGAGCTGGGTGTGGCCCCAAAGCCCTAAACTAAAACAAAAGAACAAGAAACAAGCCCTGCACCTTACCATCATCTGAAACTGTTTTCAGAACCAGAGGTGAGTGCTGGCTCTGTGAGTGCTCATGCTCAGTCGGCACTTGGCCCGAAGGAAAAAGAGACAGGGCAAAAAATACACTCAGGGTGGGGGCCGGATTGATAGCACAGTGGGTAGGGTCTTGCACACGGCCAACCGGGTTCGATCCCCGACATCCCATATGGTCCCCTGAGCACCACCAGAAATGATTCCTGAGCAAAGAGCCAGGAGTAACCCCTGGGCATTGCCCAGTGTGACCCAAAAAAGAAAAAAAAAATACATGCAGGGGCACCTGTGTGTGCATTTATGTGTGTAATGAATCCTGAGGTCACACAACTTGTGTCATTCTTTTAGTGAATTATTTTCCCTTTTGCTGGGCCGGGAACTGGGAAGCATTCAAGCAATGCTCAGGGGACCTGGGGGCGTTTCTGGGGTTGGAGGAAGGGGCCTGGTATGGGTGACTCAGGCTCTGCTTCGGGGAGTACCAGGGCTGCGCTGTGGTGCTGGGATCCATGTGCTGCTGAGATATGAGATCACGCCTGGCTGTGCAACCTTTGAGCCCTAGTTATCTTCATTTCACAGGAAGTTGTTGTTGTTTGCTTATTCCTGGCTTATTCCTGGCCCTCTGTCGGGGATCACTCCTGACAGGGCTCGGGGGACCCTTGGTGGTGCTGGGGGATTAAAATGGGGTCAGCTGCATGCAAGACGAGTGAACTCCATCTTCACTGTGCAATTGTTCCAACCCTTCTGTGGGTGGGGCACACTTAGCAGTGTTCAGGAATGGAAAGCTCTGCATGAAAAGTTTGAGTTCCAGACCATTGCACTGCTTGCTTTTGTTTACTTATTTGGGGGCTATACCCACCAGTGCTTCGGGCTTACTCCTGGTTCTGCACACCAGGATCACCCCTGGTGGGGTTTGTGGAAACTTAGGGGTGCTAGGAATCAAACCCAGGTTAGTTGCATGCAAAGAAAGCACCCTACTTGATGCCCTACCTCTCTGGCCCCCTTAATCACTTTTTAAAGTGACTAATTTATATTAACTTAACATTTATCACCATGTTCCAGTTAAACCCTCTGCAAGAAAGCATTATTAAGCCTCTCCCCAACTGAAACTGGTTAATAACCTGAACAACTTTCAAATGAGAGAACTGAGGTACAGAGACGTCAGGCGTGCACTCCAGTTTTCATGCCAGTAATCGGTGAATCAAATGATCAAGCTACGTATTCTTTACTTTGTATTCATGAGCTCAAATCACGTCTTGCTGTAAATACCCAGGATTTCTCAAGGGCATCAGTGTGCGATCCAAGGTAGGGTCAGAAATAATTTAAAATCCATCTTTATTTATGTCAAGATGGGTTTTTCTTTTTTATCTATTTTATTGAAGAGCCATGATTTGCAAAGCTATTGATAGTTACATTTCAGGCATAAAAAATAACACCAATCCCTCCAGCAGTGTTCCCAAATTCTCTCCCCATCCCAAACCTCTCTCTACCCCCATCTGTCATCTTGACAGGCACATTATAACGTTTCAGTGGTTGCCACTTATATCTCATGCTTTCATTTCTGTTGAATCTGTGTTTTGGGAGATGGCTCTAGCCCTCGCTCATATCACTGGCATAGCTGAAACCCTGATGCCTGTTGACACATTACTTCTTGCTCTCTTTTCCCTCCCACCCCCCTTGATTTATTTCCTTCTCTGTCTATTGTTGGAGGACATGTTTAGCTAATCTGGGAGTTTTGTTGTTTTGCTCACTCCCAGCTTAATCTTATTTAAGCCTAGGTTCATTCTAATGAGATCTCTCTTCTATGTAAACACTGCTAGAGGGTGTGGCAGTTACAGAAGTCACCTTGATTGAATAACTTCTGACTTATACATCTACTAAGACTTCTATGTTTTCTAGATTGGGCACAGCTCCTCTTTATACCCACTGCACCCAACGTGGGACAGTTAGAATTTACCAGGAGACTACCACCCTGGCTACGCTGAGACTAAAGGAAGACTATAGGAAGGATCATACTAGTTTGCTCTAAGCAGGTGAGTATGACCCTTTCAGTACATGAGAACAAGATACTCAGAATCACACTGGTACAGATAATAATAAGGACCTTGTGGGTACCATCTAGATTACATGAAGCTCATGAAGTTAAGATGTATTACTTTATATCAGCCCCCCCTCTCTCCAGTGTTTTACATAAGAGATAATCTCGGGATTAGTCCTTGGTGTAACCTTTGTTTATACCTACAATAGGGTGTGGCACTACACTCTGTTTAGGGTTCTTTGTTGGCATGACAACCTCCCGATTGGATTACTTTGGTGTATATAAGGGGGCTGACTTGAGGCCCCTTCACCCTTTGCCTTTTGGTTCCTCAGCCTTCAGCTTTTGGCTCCTGCGACTTTTGCCTTTTTGGGCCTTTTGCTTTTGGCTTTATTGCTCTTTGGCCTTTTTGCTCCTTCTAGGTAAGACTCATCTCGGGTGAGATCCTCTCTCTTTGGTGGGAGACTTAGGCTCTCTTGTGCGGTCTAAGTTCGAACCAGAGCTAGAGTTTGTCCATTATATTGGAGTGCTGTGGAAGAGCTTTCGTACTATTAAAAGCCTTTTTGGAACTGCACCGAACTCGTGAGTCTTCATCTGTTCTCCGGCGTCCTCGGAGGTAGAAGAGAACTTCTGTCCTGACACTGTCGGGGACCCCGGCGGCCTTCCCCGACAGTCTATCTCCTCTAAACACTGGGTCAAGGATGATCTAAGCATCCCCCTTTTACTCAATGCATTTCCTCATCCATTATCTATATTCATCAGGTAAGTGAGATCATCCTGTGTTTGTCTTCCTCTGGCTTGCTTTATTCAACATGATATTTTCTGGTTCCAACCATGTGGCAGCAAATTGCATGGTTTCATCATTCCTTGTAGCTGTGTAGTATTCCGTTGTGCATATACCACATCGAAGATGGTTTTTTTATTTTTAATGTCCCTTGTAATCCTCTCAGGTAACAATCTGTGAGCTCTGCCATGAATAAGGAGAAATGCCAAAGATGCTAGAGGAGGAAATCAAATCAAATGGATAAGGAGGGACTAGAGCAATAGTACAGTGGATAGGGCATTTGCCTTGCATGTGGCCGACCCGAGTTCGATCCCTGGCACACCATATGGTCCCTTGAGCCCCTCCAGGAGTGATCCTTGAGCACAGTACCAGGAGTAAGCCCAGAGCACAATCAGGTATGGCCCCCACTTGATCACTTGATCACTTGAATCCCATTATTCATCGATTTGCTCGAGCGGGTGCCAGTAACATTTCCATTGGACCCTATCACGTGCCAATGTAGCCCAATGGCATCTGGTTGATTCAGGAATATGAAGATCCTCAAACCGTTCCTTCAGGGTCTTTACAAGGAAGTCTGACCATCTTGTAGGTGGGCGGCCACGTGATCTTTTGATATCCCGTGGGATCCAGTCTGTAATGGCTCTAGTCCAGCGGTTGTCTCCAAATCGCATTACATGTCCAGCCCATCTGATTTTCGATGCCTTGGCAAACAAGACAGCGTCCCTGATTCTGGAATAGCGACCGAGGTCAGAACTCCGGATTCCTTCTCTCACTTGAGTGAGGCATGATATTCCAAGCATAGCTCTTTCGATTCCTCTCTGGGAGACCCGAATAGCATTCTCATCCTGCTTTTGTAGGGCCCAGGTCTCTGAGGCGTATGTTAATGCAGGGAGAACGGTGGAGTCCAAGAGATGTGCCCGGAGCCGGAGGTTCTTTGTCCTTTTAGCTATTTCTTCGATGCCTTTGAAGGCATTCCATGCCACTCTCTTCCTCCTGCGCAGCTCAGGTTTTAGGTAGTTCATCATGTTGATTTCTCGACCTAGGTACACATAACTGCTGCATTCAGAGATGTTTGTTCCATTGAGAGTGAATGGGGCCTCTGGAACTAGTTCATTCTTCATGAACATAGTTTTCTTTAGATTCAGCTGTAGACCTATCTTTCCACATTCTCGGTCAAACTCAGCCAGCATTTGTGCCACTTGGCTAATGTTTGGTGTTATTAGAATGATGTCATCAGCGAAGCGGAGGTGGTGTAGTTGCGGACCATCTATCTTCACTCCCATTCCTTCCCATTCTAATTGTTGCATGATGTTCTCGAGGGTGGTGCTGAAGAGTTTTGGTGAAATGGTATCACCCTGTCGAACCCCTCTTTTCACATTAATGATCACTTCTTTGTAGAATGGTGAGATCTTGGTGGTGAATCCGTAATACAGCTCACGAAGGATCTTGATGTATTGGGTTTGAACACCCTGTTTGGCTAGGGCTTCGATGACTGCTTCAGTCTCCACAGAATCAAAGGCTTTCTGTAAATCAATGAAGGTGAGACAGAGCGGCATCTTGTACTCCCTACAAACCTCAATGAGCTTGGTTACCGTGTGGATGTGGTCGATTGTGCTGAATCCTTTCCGGAAGCCTGCTTGCTCGCATGGGTGTCCTTCATCTAGTGTTATGCTAATCCTGTTCAGGATGACTCGTGTTAACAGCTTGTAGATGACGGACAACAGGCAGATGGGGCGATAGTTGCCGATGTCGTGAATGTCTCCCTTCTTGAACAGTAGAACTGTCCTGCTGGTTTTCCATTGGGAGGGCACCTTGCATTCGGACAGGTAGCGTGTGAAGAGCCGAGCTAGTGTATTGATGAGTACCGACGGCAGATTCTTCAGGTGTTCGGGTCTGACTTTGTCTGGGCCTGGTGCTGTTCCCTTCTTTACTGACGAGTTGGCATGTCGGATTTCAGAAGGGAGAACGCCTGGGAATGACATATCCATCCTGTGAAATTTGGTATGCGGGCAGGTGGATGTGGCTATCAAAGAGATTTGAGTAGAAGTCCTGGATAATCTTCTCCACTGCCTTTCTGGAAGATGTGATAGATCCATCAGGGCGTCGGAGGGCAGTCATCTTGGTCTTATAGTTGGCAAAGGACAGGTGGGCAGTGCGAATGCTTTTCCCGGCTTCTGCTGCATTTTCCAGTATTTCTGCTCTTCTGTCTTTGAGGTCTTCTTTTATCGCTTCTCTGCACTGTTTAGCAAGCTTGGATGTTAGCATTTGGTCTCCTGAGGCTTGCGCCTTGCCACGTTGGCGAATGAGCTCGAGAGTTTCTGAAGACAGGCGTCCTTTTGTGTCTTTCTCTCTCTCTCAGCATTCTTCGCACAATCATGGAGGTGCTGAACCAGTCGGTTGTATTCTTCATCGATGTCATCAATGATGGTATCTTCCCATGTTGCTGCAATGGTGCCAAAGAGTTCCCAGTTGGTGGTCGTTCTGGGAGTTCTCTTCTTAAACTTTGCAGCCTTTTCTCCCGTTGCGGGAAGTAGAATTTTGCACGAAGGAGACAGTGGTCTGATCCTGTTTGGAATTTGGGGACGACAGCTACATCGGTCAGACAAAACCGTTGATTGAAGATGATGTGGTCTATTCCATTGTGGAACTGTCCGCCAGGAGATTTCCATGTCCAACGTTTCGCTTCAGCTTTCTGGAACTGTGAGTTCCCATGAATGGTCTTGGTGGACATGATGAACTCAGATAGTCTCTCATCCTGTTCGTTCCATTCTAGGCCATGGGTCCCGATGTGGAGTTCTTCAGCTGATCTTCTTGGTCCTATTTTGGCATTAAAATCACCGACTATGATCTTGTAGAAGGTGTAATCTTTTTTATAGAACTCCTCCAATTCCATGTAGAATTTCTCAATTTCATCTTCTTTGTATGTGGATGTTGGTGCGTAGACAATGAAGATAGAAATTGCCCCCAAACAAACACAAATAAGTAAATGGGTAATGAAAATGATGGATTTCAATGTGTTTATTCAGCTGCCCAGACATCTACCTGCCCTAGTGAAATGGGGTGACATGGCCCATTCATAGGTCTGTCTCCAGGGTGTGATGTTGTGATCGCTGTAATTCCCTGCTTTGCCCCCTTCTCAGTCTCCACTCACACCCCAATCAGGCACATCAGATCTCGAGACCTTTCTCCTCTCTGTACCAAGTAGGAAAAACAGATGACCCATAGATGTGTACAAGCTATACAAAACATGTGGGAAGGGGGCCAGAGAGATGGTGCAGTGAGTAGGGAGCTTGTCTTGCCTGCAGTCAATGCACATTAGGTTCCTGGTATCAAGTGCCATGCCCCAAGTACTGCAAGGAGTGATCCCTCAGCACCCCTGCGTGTAGCCCAAAACCAAAAGTAGATAAACAAAAATGTCGGGAACGGCCGCCGGGGTCCCCGACAGTGTCAGGACAGAGGTTGTCTTCTAGCTCCGAGGATGCCAGGAGAACAGATGAAAACTCATGAGTCCGGTGCAGTTCCAAAAATGGCTTTTAATAGTACAAAAGCTCTTCCACAGCACTCCAATATAATGAACAAGCTTTAGCTCTGGTCCAAACTTAGACCATACAAAAGAGCCTAAGTCTCCCACCAAAGAGAGAGGATCTCACCCGAGCTGAGTCCTACCCAGAAGAAAGAGCAAAAGGCCAAAAGCCAAAAGCCAAAAGCCAAAAGCTGCAGGAGCCAAAAGCTGAAGGCTGAGGAACCAAAAGGCAAAAGGTGAAGCGGCCTCAAGTCAGCCCCTTATATACACCAAAGTAATCCAACCGGGAGGGGCATGTCAACAAAGAAGTCTAAACAGAGTGTAGTGCCACACCTTATTGCAGATATAAACAAAGGTTATGCCAAGGACTAAGGAGATTATCTCTTATGTAAAACACTGGGAGAGAGAGAGGGCTGATATAAATTAATACATCTGAACTTCATGAGCTTCATGTAATCTAGATGGTACCCACAAGGTCCTTCTTATTATTATCTGCACCAGGGTGATTCTGAGTATCTTTTTCTCGTGTACTGAAAGGGTCACATTCGCCTGCTTAGAGCAAACTAGTATGATCCTTCCTATAGTCTTCCTATAGTCTCAGCGTAGCCAGGGTGGTAGTCTCCTGGTAAATTCTAACTGTCCCACGCTGGGTGCAATGGGTATAAAGAGGAGCTGTGCCCAATCTAGAAAATATAGAAGTCTTAGTAGATGTATAAGTCAGAAGTTATTCAATCAAGGTGACTTCTGTAACTGCCACACCCTTTAGCAGTGTTTACATAGAAGAGAAGTCTCATTAGAATGAATCTTGACTTAAGTAGATTAAGCTGGGAGTGGGCAAAACAACGAAACTCCCAGAATAGCTAAACCTGTCCTCCAACACAAAAAACATAAATTAAAAAAAAAAAGCTTGTGTGGGAGGCAGAGTAGTTCAATAGTAGTACGTCCTTCAGGCACCCCAGAACCAAGTCTCCGATATGCCCCACACCCGACCATCTGGAGGCATGGCCAGCCAGAATGCACAGGAAGTGCCCTTTCATCCCAGTTCTCAGAAACGATGGTTTCCCAGTTCTCAGAAACGATGGTTTGCCGGCTCCTCGTCTGCACAATGCCCCTGTCTGCCGCCTTCCCTCCAGCCCAATCAGCTCTGACATTTCTCTGTGCTGTGGTGTGGGTGGGTCCACAGCACCAGGAGGCAGAGCCCGTTGCAGAGGAAGCAGGCTTTGAACAAGCTGGAACACGAGAGTGTCCATACAGCCACCAGACTCAACAGAGGGATTCCCAGTGAGCTGGGGGTACATCTGCCCCTCAGAAAACTCAACTCCACAGGCATGTGAGAATTGCAACTTTGAGTGTTGAGAGAGAATGCGGGCAGTGGAGCCTGGGCTGCCTGAGGGACCACTGGCTCAGTCAGTTGCTTATTTTTCCTTTTATTTTACTTTGTAAAACCTTGTTTGGTTTATGGGCCACACGTGGCGATTCGCATGGCCTATTCCTGGTCCTGTGATCACTCTCGGTGGCGCTCAGGGACTATTTGGTGCTGAGGGTCGAACCTGGTTGGTCCCAGGCATGGCAAACTCTTTACTGTCTGCCCAGCCCCCAGATGTCCTATTTTTTCACTTCTGGAAGGAGAGAGAGAGCGAGGGGAGAGGCTGCAGATGTGTGAGGAGCGGGAAGACAGAGGTGAGGCAGGAAGGGCAGAGAACAGGAGCTGCAGGTAAGCGATGGAGGAGTGCAAAGAACATGAACAGTGGCACTGGGGTGGCAGAGGAGGTGACCCAGAACCAGCTGGGAGGGGCTGACACCACCGCAGCGGCTCTGAGGCCTCGGCAGCAGGTGCCACACCCCCAGCAGCCCTGAGCTCAGCACAGGTGATGCACCCGAGTATCCCTGAGGCCTCAGCCACTTTTCCCACTGCAGCAGCTCCAGGACGGGCTGGATGCTGGCACCAGGCCACAGGCCTCACTTGCTCTGATGCAGATGGACATGAGCCATGTCCCAGCCCTGCGCCCCATCCGGCAGAGGCCACCAGCGCCCTTGGCATGACTCCACTTCTCCAGACCCTAAAAGGGAGCTCTGAACTGACCATGAACTTCACACCCACTGTCCAATCTCAAACACAGCCTTTGGGTGGAAAAACATGGGCATTTCTAAGTATTTTTTACCTTTTATGCAAAAATAAATGTTTCAGGGGACTGGAGGTACAACAGGAAGGGGCTTGTTTTGCATGCTGCTGACCCGCAACCCATAGGGTCCCCAGAGACTGTCACGAGTGATTCCTGACAGTAGAGCCTGGAGTAAGTCCTGAGCGCCACCAGGTCCTCCTTCTTCTCCTCCTCCTCCTCTTTCTCTTCCTCCTCCTCTTACTCTTACTCTTCTTCCTCTTTATCTCCCTCTTCTTCCTATATTCTCACTCTCTCTTCTCTTACACATTGTGGCTTGCAAGATATGTATTTATTGGTCATCATGTATAACCCTGTGCCTATGTTCAATGGTCAGTTCTAGTCTGGCATTACCATTACCAACAATTATTAGCACACTGGTCCCTTCTCTATCTTATATAACCTCTGATTCCCACATACTTGTGACCATAGTTTTTTTAATGTTTTTATTTTTAAAATTACAAAGATATACAATTAAAAAGTTCATATTTGGGTTTTGGTCAAACAGTGTTGCAGCACCCATCCCGCCACCAGTGCCCATCTCCCACCACCAACGTCCCGGTTCCCTCCCCTCCCCCAGCCCTGCTCCATGGCAGGTTCTTTATTTCTTTCCATTTCTCTCTCTTTCTCTTTTCCTTCCCCTCCAGACTATGGATTACAGAACATACATTAAAGGGTTGTCATGTGTATCTTTTTGCCTCTATTTAATGCTCAGTTCTAGGTTGGCATTAGTACCCTCAACAATTGTTAGCACACTGTTCCATTTTCTGTGACCATAGTTTTTTAAACATTTGACTCAACTTTTCAAAGCAAAGGCAAGTGTCAATATGTCTAAAGTCTCTTATAACTCAAATTCATGGAGTGGCTTGAGTAAGGAAAGGGTTTCCACAAATGACAAACAAAAATAAAATCCAGGGACTAGGGATGTAATTCAGCCTCGGGTTCAATCCCTGGCATTGTGCCTGGTCTCCTGAGCACTACCAAGAATAATATTTGAGCACAGAGCTGGGAGTAAACCCTGAGCACTGCAACGTATGATCCCAAAACAATCCAAGTCCTTAATTTAAAAAAAAAATCAAGCTTGGGCTAGAGAGATAGTACAGGCTAACTTCAATACTGGCCAAGTTTGATCTATATCCGGCACCACATATGGGTCTCTAAGCACCACCAGGAATAATCCCTGAACATAGAGGCAGGAGTAAGCCTTGAGCACTTCTGGTTGTGACCCCCAAAACAAACAAACCAAAATCTATAAAGAAGAAACCCATCCCCAAGCAAATAAAAGCCAGAGACCAGTGTTCAATCTATTCTCTGATTTGTTTTGAGGTTCAGGCTCCCAGTTGGGGAGCCCTCACGGTGTCAGTTGGACCCCAGCGCCCCTCTTCCAGGTGCTCAGATGCCTCTTCTATGAGCCAGAGGGAAGAGTGAGTCTCCATCCTCTGCCTCTCGCACTGGCCCAGAATCATTATTTTCACACCCCTGCAGCCCAATCCTCACCCCAGAGCACTTCCTGGACTGGGCTCTGACTGTCACGGAGCTGGGAATCCTTGGTGAGAGGGTGACCATTTGAAGACTCTCCTCTTTAAAGTCCTGATTTGCTCCTCCCTCAGATTCCATTCTAAACACAAAGCTCAAGGAAGTCTGAACATCCTTAAATTTTTCAGCTATGGGCACATAACCACAAAAGTGACCGATTGGGGGCCTGAGAGATAGTATAGCAGGGAGGGTGTTTGCCCTGCATTGGGCCGACCTGGCCCCATATGGGATACAATCCCCTGCATCCCATATGGTCCCCGAGCACCGCCAGGAGTAATTCCTGAGTGCAGAGCCAGAAGTAACCCCTGAGCATCACTGGGTGTGACCCAGAAAGAAAAAAAAGGGACAGTGTCAAACTTTAAATAGGAGCCCAAAGAGATGGTTCTTGCCTTGCATGCCTCCAACCCAAGTCCTAGCCCTGGTGTCCCTTATGGTCTGCATGAGTGACAGCTGAGCTCAGAGCACTGCGCATCTCTAGGAATCACTCTGAGAGCAGACTTTAATGAAATAGTACCCTCACATCAGGATGGTTTGTTTCCTTTAAAAAGAAAAAGATCTACACAATGGAATACTATGAAGCTGTTAGGAAAAACAAAGTTATGAAGTTTGCCTATAAATGAATGAACATGCAGAGTATCATGCTGAGTGAAATGAGTCAGAAGAAAAAGGACAGATATAGAATGAAGGCATTCATTTATTTGCAGGATATAAAAAATATAGTATGAGACTAATATCCAAGGTCAGGCAAAACATGGACCAGGAGGGTTTGTCAATGATTGGAATCTACCACAAGTGTGTGGACTCAGAGGCATGTCAGAAGGGACCATGCCAGATTAGAGTTGAGCGTTGAGTGTACGCAAAGGGATATATATGACAACCCCTAAATATATGTGTTGCAAGCCACAATGTGTAAGAGAATGGCTAGAGAGGAGGAGGAGGAGGAGGAGGAGGAGGAGGAGGAGGAGGAAAAGTGTCTGCTATAGAGGCAGGCTGGGGGAGGGGAGAGAAAATCTGGGGACATTGATGGTGGGAAATATGCACTAGTGTAAGGATAGATGCCAGAACACTGTATGACTGAAACCCAATCATGAACAGCTTTGTAATTGTATATCTCACGGTAGTAAAATAATTTTTAAAAAAAAAAAAAAGAAAAAGAAAGCTACATTGCTTCTAAGTGTGATTTGATGCCTTGGTGCCTTGACAGATTCTGGGGGAACGAGAAGACAAGACGGAGCTGTAGAGAGCTGCGCTCTTGTGGGAATGGGCTCAGACACTGGCCAAGCCTCTGCCGCAGCTAACCTTTATGCCAGTGGAGTGAGCAGTTTCTCTGAATACAATGGAACCTCTGCCACTTTGAAGATAAGCCCACACAGGCCACTTGAAACAATAATTCTGTACTTTCTTTCCTGTTTCAAGATTTATTTTAAGTATTGGTATAAAATGTCAGGAGCGCTGATAGCAGCCAGGTCAGTGTGTATAAAACTCGGCTGCCTGCGGAGAGTTGATCACGGCTATATTTGACACAGGAAAGCACTTAATCATGCAGCCTATCAGCTCACCACACCCAGCTTTGTGGGGAGCCAAGGGGGCCTCGAGATTTATCACTGTGAACTTGAACTGCACGGGCGGCCGTCATGGATAAGGCGGGCGGCTGCTGAGAAGTTGAGGCTGACAAGAGACCCTTGCAGCCATAAGGTCAGGGACAAGGCCATCCGGGTGGCATACACCCAGGACCAGCCTACCCGGGTCCCAGGCCCTGGCCTCTCTCTCCAGCTCTTGAGATTGTCGGATGACTTGGTCAAAATTCTCCCAAGCTGCCATTCAGGCCTCTTCTGCAGGCCTCCCTTTTCTCTTCCTGTCAGAGACAGGCTCTCTACAGTAGCACCCAGATAGTATTGGGGACCTGAGACGGGGTCATTCACTCCTCCTCTATGTTGTTCTCTCCTCCACAGAGTGATCGAGCTGAGATAGAGGCAGCCTGCACAGCAGACACCAACCCAAAGTAACAGGCTATAGCACCTTCCTCTTAGATGGCCATGGGCTAAGACCTTCCTCTTAGGCCATGGGCTCTGGGGCTGCATTTTAACTGGGAGTTAAGAAACCCAGATTCTGCTCCTGGTCTGGGCTTTTCACTCTGCAGTGAGGAAGCGTCACTGTCTTCGACTCTCACCTCTGCTTGGAAAATGGCAGTCTCAGGGCGCATACCGAGATATGGGTCTCAGAAGACTGAGTGTAGGGGGCCAGAGTGATAGCACAAGATATGGTCCCCTGAGCACTGCCAAGAGTAATTCCTGAGTGCAGAGCCAGGAGTAACCCCTGAGCATCACCAGGTGTGACCCAAAAAGAAAAAAAAAAAAAAAATAAAAAGGCTGAGCGTAGCATGGCAAGAAGCAGGATCAGTTGCTGGGATAGGGGGACGTCCAGGAGGGCTCAGGAGACCCAGGGCTCCTTCCCACGAGTCTCAGCACCAACAGGTGGTTTGATGTGAACACCAAAGAAGTGATGTTGCTCACACAGGCCCTGTGTAAAGGGGTATCGGGCCACACCCAACAATGCTCTAGGAAACATGCATATACTTGAGTCAGCCATATACAAGACTGTTCTAGCCGCACAGCCCTGAAACAATGACATGTGAAACAACACTCTCAACCCACAATCGCTGGGACCACTGACCACAGCACAGCAGCCCCGAGGCACATTAGTGCTCTCTGAGCCTGGGAGTCCTCATTTACAAAGCTATGATCAGAGAATAATAGATTTTTTCTTTTTAATTTCTTTGGTTTTTTTTCTTTTTCTTTTACTTTTATGGACTATTTCAGGCACTGGTTTGGTTTGGTTTGGTTTGGTTTGGTTTGGTTTGGTTTGGTTTGGTTTGGTTTCGTTTGGTTTGGTTTGGTTTGGTTTGGTTTGGTTTGGTTTGGTTTGGTTTGGTTTGGTTTGGTTTGGTTTGGTTTGGTTTGGTTTGGTTTGGTTTGGTTTGGTTTGGTTTAGCTTTGGGGCCATACCTGGCAGTGTGCTGAGTTACTCCTGGTTCTGTGTCAGGAATCAGTCCTGGCAGGTTCGGGGAACCATATGGACATCAGGGATCAAACCCAGGTTAGTTGTGTGCCTGCTATTCCTTGATGTACTGTTGCTTCAGTCCCTCAAACATGTTTTACAAGACTAGTTGGTGGTTTGCTATGCGTGCAACCCCAGTCCTGCACCTTCAACCCCCGCCCACCCCAGCTTCAGTCTTGTATCAGGTATTTCAGTAATCGCTCACTAGGTCCTGCACTTTCTCAAACCATCCCCATGTTATTATCACACCTAGGGAAGGAACATTGATTCCTTAATACTGTCTATCATTCAACCTATAGCCAAGCTCCCCAACTGTCCCAGAGATATTAGGGTTGGTTGATCTGCTCAGAATACAAACATGGGAGCCAGGAGTAACTTCTAAGCATTGCCAGGTGTTACTCAAAAACCAATATCTATATATATATATATATATATATAAATTGGTGGTGGAATGTGAAGGGGGAGAGAGATACATGTTCTAAGAGAACACAGGCTTCTCCAGAGTAGAGACTGATTAATGAGAGAAATTTATGTATAATTTCTCCTTTTTACTACATATCTTAAGTAAGTTTTTGTTCTGGATGGACAGGGGTGCCATACCTGGCTGTGCTCAGGGCTTACTCTCTCCTGGCCTTGTGCTTAGGTCCTCCTATCCATCAGATAGGGGCTCAGGATGCCCTATGCAATGCCAGGGATCTAACTCAGATTAGCCACATGCAAGGCCAATGTCTTAACCCCTGTCTTATTTCCCCTGGTGCCATCACTTTTATTTTCATTTTGTAGTAGTTATAATAGCATAACTACTATATAGTATAACTACTACTATATAACTCTCACACACATCACAACACTGGAATATTCCATATTCTCAGTTGAGTTGGTGGCTTCCTTATATTAGAGTTATATTAGTTTTTAGCTTTTCTTCTGTCCTTGACACATCCCATATGTCTACCGCTAGGATTAAAGTATTACATTAAGCCTGAGCAGCTTTGAACCGAGAAATGTAACAAAGCATCACATATAGGGTAGCTTGAAGAACATATTTCCTGCATCACAGTGATGAGTCTTTGAGTGAGAAGCTTATGGGGAGACCCTGAGGAAGGATCCACTCCCGGCCTCCCTCTCTGGGCATCTCTCATGACTTTTACTATGTCATCTGTCTCTGTAGTAGCTTCTCTTCTCAAAGGGATAGCAGCCATATTATACTCAGACCTGCTCTATCTGCTTTAACGAGCCTCATCTGCAATGATACAACCTAGCCAATCCCATAAAAGATCACATTTGGAGGGAGAGACTTTTCAGACGTTAACCTAAAGACTTTGTGAGACACAATTCAAATGTTGACTGTTTGAATTTTATAATATAATATATAATGTAATAGTATATAATCACTGTCACTGTATAACTGTCTTCTACCCTCAGTATATAATATATTGTATAATAAAATGCAATATATAATATACTTTAAAATATAATATAAGGAATCCGGAGTTCTGACCTCCATCACTGTTCCAGAGTCAGGGACACTGTCTCGTTTGCCAAGGCATCAAAAAATCAGATGGGCTGGACATGTAATGCGATTTGGAGATGATCGCTGGACTAGAGCCATTACCACCTAGATCCCACGAATGTCAAAAGATCACGTGGCTGCCCACCTACAAGATGGTCAGACTTCTTCGTCAAGACCCTGAATGAACGGTTTGAGGCTCTTGGTATTCCTGAAGGAAGCAGATGCCATTGGGCTACACTGGCACATTATAGGGTCAAATGGAAATGTTACTGGCGCCCACTCAAGCAAATCAATGAATAACGGGATGCCAAGTGATCAAGTGATCAAGTGATTATTTTAACCCCCTGGGGTGAACCCAGAGCCATGGCAGAGCCTGGCAAGCCACCCATGGTGTATTTGATATGCCAAAAACAGTAACAATAATGGACCTCATTCCCAATGAATGGAGATGTTACTGGTGCCTGCTCGAGTAAATCGATGAACAACAGGAAGACAAATGATGATGATGATATAAATTTTACAACTGTTTAACTACAAAATTTCTATGAATATTATGGCAGCTTAGTTGTCAATAATTCACATGCATTATTATAATTCATTTCATAATTAACGGAGTTGAGAACTTGTCAGTGGGTGGGATCTACCACAAGTGTGTGGGGATCAGAGGTTAGATAAGATAGAGAAGGAACCATTGTGCTAATAATTGTTGGAAATAACAATGTCAGTCTAGAACTGAGCACTGAATGTAGGCAAAGGGATATACATGATAACCCTAAATGTATGTATTGCAAGCCACAATGTATAAAGGAAGGGAGGGAGGAGGAGGAGGAGAAGACGAAGAAGAAGAAGAAGAAGAAGAAGAAGAAGAAGAAGAAGAAGAAGAAGAAGAAGAAGAAAAGAAGAGCGAAGACGAAGAAAATGAAGAAGATGATGATGATGATGATGATGAAGATGAAGAAGACAAATAAGGTGGAGGAGGAGGAGAAGAGAGAAGAAGAAGGAAGAGGAGGAGGAGGAGGAGGAGAAGAAGGAGGAGAAGGCGATGAGGAGGAGGAGGGGAGGAGGAGGAGGAGGAGGAGGAGGAGGAGGAAGAGGCTTGGGGAGGAAATCTGGGGACATTGGTAATGGAAAATGTGTACTTACTGGTGGAGGAATGGGTGCTGGAACACTGTATGACTGAAACCCAATCATGAATAGCATTTTAATTGTATATCTCACGGTGGTATAATAAAAATTTTTTTAAAAAGAATTAAAGGATTTAATACATGTAAAACATTAAACATGATACCTGGTACATTTTTAAAGTCCTATATTATTATATATTAGTCATTCCCTAATAAGGGTATCCTTAATTTATTTCGCCTTTGTTAATATTTTATTATACCACCATGAGATATACAATTACAAAGATGTTCATGTTTGAGTTTCAGTCATACAGTGTTCCAGCACCCAACCCCTCCACCAGTGCCCATTTCCCACCACCAATATCCCCGATTCCTCCCACCTCCCATAGCCTGCCTAAATGGCAGGTTCTTTGTCTCTTTTCTGTCTCCCTCTCTCTCTTTTCCTTCTCTTACACATTGTGGGTTGCACTACATACAATTAGAAACCATCATGTGCATTTTTTTGTCTGTATGTAATGTTCAGTTCTAGGTTGGTATTAGCCCTTTCGACATTTATTCACACATGTTCCCTTCTCTGTCTTACCTAACCTCTGACTCCCACATGTTTGCGGTAATTTCCACTTTTGGTAAGACCACATGATATATTTATGTCATGCAAATAAATGCAGTCATTCTACATTTCTCTCTTTTCTTCTGACTAATTTCACTCAACATGATCCTTTCCATGTCCATCCATTTATAGGCAAAATTTAATAACTTCATTTTTCCTAACAGCTGCATAGTATTCCATTGTGTAGATGTACCAAAGTTTCTTTATCCAGTTATCAGTTCTTGCGCATACTGGTTGTTTCCAGGTTCTGGCTATTGTGAATAGAGCTGCTATGAAAATAAAAGTGCGGATTGTGTTTCCGCTGTGTGTTTTTGGCTTCCCAGGGTATATTCCCAGGAATGGTGTGGCTGGGTCAAAAGGGAGCTCAATTTCTAGTCTTTGGAGGAATGTCCATATTGTTTTCCAGAAAAGTTGTACAAGTCGACATTCCCACCAACAATGTATGAGAGTCCCCTTTTCCCCACATTCATGCCAGCACTTGTTGTTTTTACCCTTTTGGATATGGGCCAGTCTCTGTGGTGTGAGGTGATATCTCATTGATTTGATTTGCGTCTCTCTGATGATTAGTGATGATGAGCATTTTTTCATGTACCTTTTGGCCATTCGAATTTCTTCCTTGTCAAAGTTTCTGTTCATCTCTTCTCCCCATTTTTTAATGGGGTGGCTGTTTTCTTCTTATATAGCTGTATCAGTGCCTGATATATCCTGGATATTAACCCCTTATCAAATGGGTATTGGGTGAATATTCTTTCCCATTCTGTGGACTGTCTTTCTATTTTGATCACTGTTTCTTTCGAGGTGCAGAAGCTCTTTAGTTTCATGTAGTCCCATATGTTTATCTTTTCTTTTAGTTGCTTTGTTAATGGTGTTTCACCTTTGAAGATGTCTTTAGCTTCAATGTTGTGGAGGGTTTTCCTATATTTTCTTCAGCGTACTTTGTGGATTCAGGTCTGATATTGAGATATTTAATCCATTTTGATCTGATTTTTGTGCAAGGTGTTAGATACAAGTCCAAATTCATTTTTTTACATGAAGCTGTACAGTTTTCCCAGCACCACTTGTTGAAGAGGCTTTCCCTTACTCCAGTTTGGACTCTTTGCACCTTTATCAAAGATGAACTGATCATGTCTTTGAGGGTGGGTGTCAGGATACTCAACTCTATTCCGTAGGTCCACAGGTCTGTTTTTATTCCAATACCATGCTGTTTTAATTACTACTGCTTTGTAGTACAGTTTGAGGTTGGGAAAGGTGATGCCTCCCATCTTCTTTTTCCCAATGATTGCTTTAGCTATCCATGGGAGTTTATTATTCCATAAGAATTTCAGGAGTGTTTGGTCAATTTATTTAAAGAACGTCATGGATATCCTTATAGGGACCTCGTTGAATCTGTACAAAGCTCTAGGGAGTATTACCATCTTGACAATGTTAATTTTCCCCATCCATGAGCAGGGAATGTGTTTCCAATTCCTCATGTCCTCTTTTATTTCTTGAAGCAGTGTCTTGTAGTTCTCTTTGTATAGGTCCTTTACACACTTGGTTAAGCTGATTCGTAGGTATTTGATTTTCTGTGGCACAATTGTGAATGGAATCGATTTATTAATATCCCTTTCTTCTCTTTTGTTATTTGTATATAGGAAAGCCATCGACTTTTGGGTATTGATTTTTGTACCCTGCCACTCTACTATATATATATATATATATTTTTTTTATATATATATATATATATATATTGTTTCTAAGAGTTTTTGGGTCGAGAGTTTAGGGTTCTCTCAGTATAATATCATGTCATCTGCAAATAATGATAGCTTGATTTCTTCTTTGCCTATCTGGATGCCCTTAATGTCCTTTTCTTCTCTAATTGCTATGGTGAGTACTTCCAGTACTATATTAAATAAAAGAGGTGAGAGAGGGCAACCTTGTCATGTTCCTGACCTTAAGGGGAAGGCTTTCAATTTTTCCCCATTGAGAATGATACTCGCTGTGGGCTTTTGGTAGATGGCTTTGACCATATTGAGGAAACTTCCTTCAATTCCCATTTTCTGGAGGGTTTTAATCATGAATGGGTCCTGGATCTTGCCAAATGCTTTTTCTGCATCTATTGATAGGATCATGTGGTTTTTACTTTTTCTCTTATTGATATGATGTATTATGTTGATTAATTTGCGAATGTTGAACCATCCTTGCATTCCCGGGATGAATCCTACTTGGTCATGATGTATGATCTTTTTGATGAGTCTTTGGATTCTGTTTGCTAGTATTTTGTTGAAGATCATCCGTGTTCATCAGGGATATTGGTCTGTAGTTTTCTTTCTTTGTGTTGTCTCTCCCTGCTTTGGGTATCAGGGTGATATGTGCCTGGTAGAAGCTGTTTGGGAGTGTTTCTGTTTCTTCTATTTCCTGGAAGAGCTTGAACAGGACAGGTAGTAGGTCCTCCTTAAAGGTTTGGTAGAATTCGATGGTGAACCCATCTGGACCTGGGCTTTTGTGTTTGGGCAGACTTTTAATTACTGTTTCAATTTCCTCGATGGTGATAGGTTTATTCAGGTATTGGAGGTCTTCTTGTTTCAAATGTGGGAGGTTATAGGACTTCAGGAATTTATCCATTTCCTCTAGGTTCTCACCTGCCTTTTCATGAGTCTGTGTGTTCGATCTCTGCTGCTACCCTGAACCTGCCCTTTTGAATGAGTCTGTGAATGCAGTCCCTAGTGCTACCCTGATGTAATGTACCAAAGGGGTTCCCAGCACATGAACAGCTTTATAATGGTCAATTTCATGGTGATTCAATAAAAAAAATTAAAAAAGAAGACAGAAAAGTGCCTGCCATAAAAGGTAGACTGCGGGGGCAGTGGGCAGGAGGAAAACTGGGAACTTTGGCAATGGGAAATGTGCACTGGTGAAGGGATGGGTGATGGAGCATTGTATGACTGAAACCCAATCATGAACAACTTTATAACTGTATCTCACAGTAATTCAATTAAAAAATTTTTACACAGGGGGTCCCAGAAGTTCTGCTGTCCCAGGGCTACTATAAAATTCTGCCTTCATGAGCAACACTTGTTCAAAGAAGACAGACAGATGACCAACAGGCATATAAAAAAGGGATCATTATCACTTACTATTAGGGAAACAAAAATCAAAATAATGAGATACCATCTGAGGCACACATCAGAAAGTCTGGGAAACAGCCAGTGTTGGCAGGAATGTGTGAGAAAGCAACCCTCATCCACTATATGTCATCTGATTGGGCCTCTATAGAAAGAAATATGGAGACAGTTCAAAAAATAGGGCTAGAATTCTCATATGACCCACTTTTTTGGTAATTCCATTTTTTTGGTATCTACCCCCCAAAACACAAAAAAATTCATTTGAAAGAATATGTGCCCACCTGTGGTTATCACAGAGCTTAGTACAATAACCAAGGTATGGGGAAAAGTACAAATGCCCAACTACAGAAGAATGGGTCAAGAAGTTGTGGTTTAGATACACTATGGAGGGGCCAGAGCGATAGCCCAGCCGGGTAGGGCATTTGCCTTGCACGCAGCCAGCCCATGCCGCCCCGGGTTCAATCCCTGGCATCCCCATATGGTCCCCCCGAGCGCCACAGGAGTAATTCCTGAGTACAGAGCCAGGAGAAACCCCTGAGAATTGCCGGGTGTGACCCAAAAAGCAAAAAAAAAAAAAAAAAAAGAAGAAGATACACTATGGAATACTATGCAGCACTAAGAAAGCCAAAATCATGAAATTTGCATTGTGAGAATAGAGTTAAATGGCAGTCAGAAGGAAAGGGACAAATACAGAAATAGCACTGTCATGTGTGGGATAATAAATAAATAAATAAATAAATAAATAGATGAATAAATAAATAAATAAATAGCTAGATAAGTAGATTAGTTAATTGATTGATTAATTAATTAACAACAAATAACCAAGGTAATAGGACTGGAGACCTGGTCCACAGAGCCAAGCTTATAGGGACTGTTGGGTCTCTGGTGGAGGTGAGTGGGTCTCTGGTCTTGAGAGTGGCCCTAGAATTAGGCATGAATGAAAATGTCATCAACAGTATTTGCAGGTAACGGGGAAATTAAGTAAACAATTCCATTTTTTAAAATAGGGATGCAGATAAAAAAAAAAGATTCTAACTCCAGAGCATATAGTGGGCTGGTGTGAGACCAGCAGCGTGTCCCCAGCAGACGTGTATGTGAGTACAAATAAAGGGCACAACCCTGCAAGCATGGTGTCCCAGCATGCGACCGCCAGTCAGAACAGCCCTGAGGAGGAGGGGAGCAAGCAGGCAGCTCAGGAATCATTGTCCACGTCCACTGAGTTTAGTAAATACACTCGATCGAACTGTGCAGATAGTCTCAGAATAACCACTTCTTCCATTTAGTTCATTTTGAGTAATTTTTGTCTGTTTTGTTCAGCACTATCATTTCTTTTCATAACTTTGGTCTCAATACTGTCTATGACTGTTCTTGTTGTTAACCCCCAAACACTGTTTCCTTCCCCTCACACTGCTAGTTAGCCCTCTAGTTCACTGCCATTTACATGATTTTTCACTATGGCTCCCTCAGAGGAGAGAGGAGGAGATTGACAGGAGAGGTCATATGGTCTCTGGTTGAGTAATATTGATCTGGTCCATTATTTTCTTCATTTTGGGGGGGGGTCACACTCTGCTATGCTCAGGGAGTTACTACTGGCTCTGCATCCAGGAATTACTCCTGGCGGTGCTTGGGAGACCATATGGGATGCCGGGGCTCAAATCTGGGTCAGCTGCATGCAAGACAAATGCCCTCCCAGCTGTGCTATCGCTCTGGCCCCAAATATTAACTTAGGTTTGTTTTTTTGTTTGTTTGTTTATTTATTTTATTTTTTGAATCACACCCAGTGATACTCAGGGGGTTACTCCTAGCTCTACACTGAGGAATTATTCCTGGTGGTGCTCAGGAGACCATATGGGAAGCTGGGAATCAAACCTGGGTTGGCCATGTGCAAACGCTGGACTATCACTCTGGCCCCCTTCTTCTTTACCTTGAGCTGCACTCTTGACAACAAACATTCCAAATTTCTCTTTTGTTCCCCCTCCTCACCAAATTTTCTTCTTTGTCCTCTTAAATTTTGGGGCGGGGGTCTCTAATCTATTAAAAAAAAAAAAAAAAAGAAACTAGGAGCTGAAGCAATAGCACAGCGGGTAGGGCGTTTGCCTTGCAAGCTGCCGACCCAGGTTCGATCCCCAGCATCCCATATGGTCCCCTAAAACACTGTCAGGAGTAATTCCTGAGTGCAGAGCCAAAAGGAACCCCAGATGTGACCTAAAAAGCCAAAAGAGAAAAAAAAGAAACATTGTTTCAATGAAAAAAAAACTTACAACCTCCCAATGACATTTCATCCTGAAAAAAAATTCCTGCTTACCGTTTTCAGTAAAGGACAGTAACCACTCCTGGCTAGTGACAAAGACAAGAGCTCAACTTAAACCATGACTTTTCAGACTTTACATGTACACAAGTTCTATGCCCTATATCCAACAGAGAAATCCTTTATCTCCTGCTGGACTATTTCTTCCTGAGGAGACAACTCCACAGGAGCGCTCCTCTCACTGGTACTTTAATTGTCTGATTGCTTATTGGGAGAATGGTGGGTTGGGTGGGGTTTAGTCAGAAGTTCCTGGTGTGCAGAGTCTGAGGAAAAACTGCTTTTTTTGGGGCCACCTGCCCCTCAAAGTTTTGCAGTGGTGCCCGGCTGCATTGCCAGGTGGCAGACAGGAGATAGGCTAGTCTACACCCCCAGGGCTCTGCCCTGTGGGCTCTGGATGGTGGATGGTCTGATATAGGAAAAGACTGGGCCCCCTGGGATGAACCCAGAGCCATGGCAGAGCCTGGCAAGCTACCCGTGGTGTATTCGATATGCCCAAAACAGTAACAATAGAGATAAACTGGACATCTTATATCTTCAATAGAGCAGACACAGACAGAGCAGAACAGACCAGACACACAGCTGCACTGCCTGGCCCACATGGAGCAGCCCATGGAGTCTCTGAGGAATCGGCTAGTCCCCAGCCGAGACCAACGTAGCTCCTAGGGCAAAGCAGTCATGTGGGGGGAAGCCACACTGGCAGGAATTGGAGCAGGGATTTGGGCTCCCCCCTCTTCATTCTGGTGGGCGTGGCTATGGGCTCGAAGCCTCCAAAACGAGATGAGCCTGACAAGGGGCAGACCAAATGCACAGCTGTGACAGTGCACAGGCGCCGCAAGATAACAAAGTAGGCTAGGACCTGGTCCTTCCCAGGATCTTTCACATCTGTACACCATAATGATCATTGTAGTTGTAACAAACTGGGAGGTTGATGGGGAATGAGAAACTATACTATCATACTAGAACTCACTACTGAATACACACATAGATAATTGCATCATAAACCGTAAGACAAGTCACAAGGTGTAGGAGAAGAGAGAGAGAAATACAAAGACATAAATAGAGATAGAAAGAAAGATGAGAGACTCAGACACATGGGGGAAGAGCTGCCATCCGGCTCTCCCCTAGCTCAGCTGACCATGAGGCTCCCAGGAGGCAAGATGACTTTTGGGAATGGACCCACCACTTCTGTAGGGCCTCAGAAGCAACTGGATGAGACTTGCTCACGATAATAACCACCATTATCACGGTCTGGACCCCACAGCTCATAGGAACCCACGCCAAGAGAGACGCTGATCTCAAGACTAGTTCAGAGCAGCCAAGTTCAAGCCCAGGTAGGTGGCTCTCGGAGGCAGAAGTCACCGGGCGTTCCTGGAGATGGAGCCGGGGCACCCCTTCCCCTCTATGACCCGTCCTGGAGGCCTAGTGGCCCCGCCCACGAACTGCCTCAGGGCTCTCTGCCATGAAGTAGAGACTCAGAAGCATGGGGAAGAGTTGCCATCTAGCTCTCTCCTAGCTCAGCTGACCATGAGCTCCCAGAAGGCAAGATGGGATTTGGGGAGAGGGCCCATCACCTCTGTAGGGCCTCGGAAGCAGTTGGATAACACTCACTAACCATAATATCCACCATTTTCATGGTCCAGACCCGGTATATCAAACTAGTGGAACCAATCATGTTCTAGAATACATTACAACCTACAATGTGTAAGAAAGGGAAGCGAGAAGGAGAGAGAGGGAGAAAGAAAGAGAGAGAAAGAGAAATGAGATAAAGAACCTGCCATGGAGGCAGGCTAGGGAAGGGGGAGGGGAGGTGGGGACATTGGTGATGGGAGATGGGCAGGAGTGGAGGGATGGGTGTTGGAACACTGTAGAACCAAAATTCAAGCATGAACATCTTGTAGTTGTATATCTAATGGTGGTATAATAAAATTTTTATTCACTTGATCACTTGATCACTTGAATCCCGTTATTCATCGATTTGCTCGAGCGGGCGCCAGTAACATTTCCATTGGACCCTATCACGTGCCAATGTAGCCCAATGGCATCTGGTTGATTCAGGAATATGAAGAGCCTCAAACTGTTCCTTCGGGGTCTTAACAAGGAAGTCTGACCATCTTGTAGGTGGGCGGCCACGTGATCTTTTGACATCCCGTGGGATCCAGTCGGTAACGGCTCTAGTCCAGCGGTTGTCTCCAAATCGCATTACATGTCCAGCCCATTTGATTTTCGATGCCTTGGCAAACGAGACAGCATCCCTGATTCTGGAATAGCGACGGAGGTCAGAACTCCAGATTCCTTCACTCACTTGAGTGAGATGTGATATTCAAGCATAGCTCTTTCGATGCCTCTCTGGGAGACCCGAATAGCATTCTCATCCTGCTTTCGTAGGGCCCAGGTCTCTGAGGCGTATGTTAATGCAGGGAGAACGGTAGAGTCAAAGAGATGTGCCTGGAGCCAGAGGTTCTTTGTCCTTTTTAGCTATTTCTTCGATGCCTTTGAAGGCATTCCATGCAGCTCTCTTCCTCCTGCGCAGCTCAGGTTTTAGGTCGTTCATCATGTTGACTTCTCGACCTAGGTACACATAACTGCTGCATAACACATAACTCCTTTTTTTAATTTTTATTTAAAAAGGAAAAAACTACTTTTTTGCTACGCTGAGCTTTGTAGGAAGGGAGATACACCTTTTCATGACATAGGGAATGATTGCTAATTGAACAGAAAGCCAAGAATACCAAGGTTCCAAGCACTTCCACATGCTACTGCTATAATGCAGGACAGCTTCATGGATGTGGGAAAGGAGATACAGAAGTTGTAGCTGTGTAGGGTCCACTACAGAATTTAAGGTGCTTGCCTTGCATCCTGCCTGCCTTGGTTTGAATCCCAACACCATATATGGTTCCCCCAGGTACAATCAATGGTCACTCCTGAGCACAGAGCCAGAAATAGCTTCTGAGAACCTCCAGATGTGACCCCAAAACTTCTCTTGACATCTCAAAACAAAAGTTTATAGCCACAGGGAGAATAAAGGACCAAGAGATGGGATGTCAGGGAGGAAATCTGTGGGAGCTTCATTTTCCATTCCCATCCATCTCTCGGGTAGCCTTTTGATTCTAACTTAGCTTCTCTAGTCTAGACACGCAGTTCCCTTTAGACACCATTACATGACCTTGTGTCTCAGATCAATTCCATTGGCCTGGACAATAGAACATAAGCCTGTTATCCTCAAGGGGTCCAGAGCCTGGATCTTGGGAAAAGTAAAATCAATGAAACCAGAGTGTGGCAACTCTGCAGACAAAAAGGGTAAAGGAGGAGAGAGTTGAAGATGATTCAAATTCCACTTCCGAGAAGGGTGAAATACCACTTATCAAAAGGAAAAAGGGAGTGTCTCTGGCACTCACCATTCAGGCATTGCCTCAGCACCAACCCTCTCTCTTAGCTCCTCTTCTGGTGGAGGGGCTGTTGGAAATCGTCTACAGTGTCAGGGTTCATGAAGTCCATGTTCATTCAGCAATGGGGAACCCAGGGCTCAGCACTTGGAGGACACCAAGGTGCCTGCTAGCAGATTTGTACAGACAGGAGGCACCACACAGCATCCAAGCAGTGCTTGGAAGTGGATCAGAAACATCAGACCACATGGAAGTGACCAGACTATATGGTGGGTGGCCAATTTGTATCACATCTCATTTAAGATGGTGTCAGCCACAAACAATTACCAATTCCAACTTTTCCTTTCATGCTAAAGATAGAATTAGGGTAGTATCTGACTTTCAGAAATGTCTAGAAATAAGTTGAATTTGGTTTTCAACAATAGCACAGATGTCATCTCCATCTCAGTCTCTGCCCTTCCCCTTTCCATGGGGACTGTTGACCTTGTGCTCAGGGATGTTCCCCCACGGACACTGGACATCTGTGTCCCAGTCATTGTACATGTGCATATTAGATGACAGGAGGGACCCAGAATTTCCATTTGTATTTCTTTAATAATATTTTTTGGAGGGCCGGAGCAATAGTACAGTGCGTAGGGCACTTGTCTTGCACATAGCTGACCAGGGTTCAATATGTCTCCCAAGCCTGCCAGGACTAGTTCCCGAGTGCAGAGTCAGGAGTAAGCCCTGAGCAAAGCTGGGTGCACCCCCAAAGGCAAACAAAAAATTGTGGGGGAAAGGACAAATCCATCATTGCTCATCAGCTACTCACTCAGGAAAGCTCCTGGCAGTGCTCCAGCGAGCATGTGGTGCCCAGGACTGGACCCAGGCCTCCTAATGTAGAGCCCGCACTCCTCTGTGGCCCCGTCGGCTCTCTCCAGTCCCACGTTTTTCTTTCATTTTTATGGGCAGGAAGTTTGCCGGGGTCTGCCCTCCCCCTCTTCCTCTATGTCTCACTTATCAGAAATGTGTCACATGACCTTTCTGATATTAGTCACCAACAAGACAAATAATATTAACTAATAGCTTAGAAACCAACATTCAACACTCTGGCCCCAAGGAGGAAACGCTGAATGGCAGGTGCTGGAATAAAGTCGAGATTCTATTAGCAGGGGAGAAAAAAGGGGTGGAGGGCCATGGGGTGCACTGAGAACAGGATTTGCCGCAGCATGTGGATGGCTGCTGGCATGTTCACTTAAACTCTTTCACCCACCCTAAGTGCCACCATAGATCTAAATCTGCAGCATGCAGAGTCATAGTCTCCCATTGCTTCGCAAGAGGGAGAGAAAAGCCCCGCTTTTCCGGATCTGAGAAGGGTGCCTGGGTAAATACGGCCCTATAGCTACACCAGTTGGCCTCACACTAATCACAGTCCTGCACATAGAAGCTTCATCCCCATTTCCATCAAGGAAGGGGGAAAAAAGCAAGAGCCCGGCTTCAGGAGTCTTGCTGAAGTCACCTACTGAGATGGGGCAGAGAACAGAGCCTGCCCCGACCACCCTCATTTCCAGTCAACACACCTCCTCATCTGTGCCTCATATGAGCCCCAGGACAAGTTGAAGAGCAGAAGCCTCCATGGGCTGAATGGGCAAAGTAGGGGGAACAAGATGGATTTTATTCTACGGGCAAGGTGGACAAGGACAGAGAGTTCGTCCAGGGCATGCTGCTGTTGGTTTGTGATGGTGCAGGAGCTGGTGGGGGCAAGGGCATCCCCTTCCTAGCTCTGAGATGACCCTGGCCAACTAGAGGGCACACACATTAGAGGTAGCGGAGCCTCTTCTCATCTCTTTCCTGGGAAACTCTGGGGTCCACTCTCTACCCCACTGCATGTCTTGGCTGATACTGTGATCTGTGTAATCCTTCCCAGCACTCAGTGGGCAGAGAACTGTCCACAAGTCTGGAAAAGCGGCACTTGCCTACCCCATCCAGTAACCAACACCGGACACACGGAGCATGCCCTCTGGATGAAAGAGTTGGGGGCCAGAGCGATAGCCCAGTGGGTAGGGCGTTTGCCTTGCACTGGCCGGCCTGTGCCGGCCCGGGTTCGATCCCTGGTGTCCTCCAGGGTCCCCGAGCACGGCCAGGAGTAATTCTTGAGCATTGCCAGGTGTGACCCAGAAAGCAAAAAATCAATCAATCAATCAATCAATCAATCAAATCACTTGATCACTTGAATCCCGTTATTCATCGATTTGCTCGAGCGGGCGCCAGTAACATTTCCATTGGACCCTATCATGTGCCAATGTAGCCCAATGGCATCTGGTTGATTCAGGAATATGAAGAGCCTCAAACTGTTCCTTCAGGGTCTTTACAAGGAAGTCTGACCATCTTGTAGTTGGGAGATGTGATCTTTTGACATCCCGTGGGATCCAGTCGGTAATGGCTCTAGTCCAGCGGTTGTCTCCAAATCGCATTACATGTCCAGCCCATCTGATTTTCAATGCCTTGGCAAATGAGACAGCGTCCCTGATTCTGGAATAAATGAATGAATGAATGAATTAATGAATAGATAAATAAGTAAATAAATAAATAAGTAAATAAAAGAGTTGGATCGGAAGACTGAGTTGGATGCACATTCAAGGAGCTGGGTGTGTGCTTGCGAATGTCCAGGGACCCACCAAGAGCACTGATTTGACAGGCACTAGGCCGACTCCTCTATTTGTGGAAACAGATGATGAGGCCAATTCTGGCCCGGTTCGCTGAATTAATCATCCACCTGGTGGGAAGGGGCGACAGTAAATGCTGCTGTGAAAATGTGTCAGGTCTGAATTTGATCAGAGCAAGGAACCCGGAGAGAGGAAATGACCATTCCCTTTAGTCAGCCAGCTCTGACCTGAAGCAATGGACAGTGGGAGCATAAGATACCTCCCCACGTTGGTGAAATTTCCCCCTCACTGACAGGACCGAGAATGAGCTGCTGAACCTACCCTCACAGGCGGCTGAGTCAGGAACCTTGAGCAGTGAAGTGGAACCTACCGTCCCATCACCTTCTGGAAGCAAAGGAACAGAAACAGGGGCAGGGAGCGATAGTACAGCAGGGAGAATGTTTGTCTTGCACCCTGCCAACCTGAGTCTGATCCCCAAAGCACCACCAGGACTAATCCCTTAATGGAGAAGCAGGAGTAATCTCTGAGCATTGCCAGGTGTACCCTCTGCCTCCCCCAAAAAAAAATGAAAAAAAGAAGCAGAAACAAAGACTCTCTTGGGATAACCTGAATTCTGAAAGGTTCTGACACCAAGACAGGGTGTGAGTCCTCATGCTAGTCAGCACTGCAGGGATGTAAAGTAAATGACCCAGGAAGCCGAAGGTTCATTCATGAACCTCTCTCTGTACCTGTGAAGTGAAGGAACAGGGGGAAGAAAGGAAGAGAAAGCAACAAATGAAGAAAGAAATCATAGTGTCTTGATGAAGACAATCTTGGCTCCATGCGGACAATATCTCCCATCTGGGAGGCCTCAGAAATGTTCCTATCTGGACTCTGCCTACTCAGAGGTTTGTGACAGGGCTGGGAGAGTCTGCCAGTAACAACAGCCTTGCCTCCAGCCCATCCTGACCATCGGGGCCCAGGCTGGCCCAAGAAGCCGTGGAAGCTCCCCTCCAACACTCCTATCTCGTCAGCCTGCAGTCTGATAGGCCCCTTCCTTCCTGGACAGATAGACCAGGGGGCTGGTCCAGCAGGTGACCCTCACCTCCACCCCAGACCCGGTCACAAACCTCATTTCATCATCTTTATTAATAGCTGGGTGTGCTCTTGTTTCCTGAAGAACACGATAAGACCTAGGCAGAGTCGGGAGGAAAGAAAGCAATCCGTGACTCAGCACTCTGCCCTCCTACCCCATGCGGGCAAGGCTCTGTCCAACGAGGGTATCTGCGGGTCCTGGGACTCCAGCCCAGCATCTGCGTGCAGAGCTAATGTTGTGGGACAAGTGTGCAGCCAGAGGGACTCAGACGAGCAGCACGGAGCCGGGAAAGCCTCTCTCACTCCCTGGCTCCTGATAGTGGGTGACCACAAGTGCCTCTCGGCCTAGAGCAGGGCCGACTTCTGTTTCCTGAATCGCTCCAGTTCATTTTGCCAAAAAACCAAGAGCTTATTATTGTACTGAGAATTGTGTACATGGTTCTCATGTATGTCTCAGCTTCGCCTCTTCATCTCCTGTGAGATCGGAAATCTTAACCTTGTTGTTTCTTTGGTTTGGTTTTGAGGCCACACCCGGTGGGTCTTAGGGCTTTCTCCTGGCTCTGTACTCAGGGATCACTCCTAATGGGGCTTGGAGGAACCTAAGGGATGTCAGGGAGATAGAACCTGGATAGGCCAGGTTCAACGCAAGCACCTCAGTTGCAATATTATCACTCCAGCCAGTATTAACCCTTCATCAAGAAGAGCAAGCAGAGATCCAGGGAGCACAGGTAGTCAGCCCCCAAGCGTGAAGTTCATCAGAGGCTGTGCCCAGAGCCAAACCCTGAACCATTGGTTTGTTGAGGACCACACCCAAGACAACGTAATCTACTGAATTCTGACTCCCAAGATTCATCTATTGAAACCCCACAGCCAAGGAGACTATGTTTGGAGACATGAAGGTTCAGTGGGGTATGAGAGGGTGGACAAGGCCCTCTCCTCATCCAAAGAAGAGGCCCAGGAGCCCTCTGCAGGCACACAGAGAGCAGGCCACGTGCAGACGCCAAGGAAGCTGGTCCTCTTCCTGCAGGGAGACGGGCACCCAAGAGGCAGGTCTGCTGCTCCCCATTCTGAGGCTGATGTGGAGGCAGCTGCATGTTGGCACACAGAGACGGCAGCAGGCTAACAGCTGGATGATAGATGTCACACAACCCCAAACAAACATGTCGTAGGTCATATTGTATCAGAGTATATATGGATTAGGTGACAGAATTAAAACTTCCTCCCGGGTCCGGCGATAGCACAGAGGGTAGGGCATTTGCCTTGCATGCAATTGACCTGGGTTTGATCCCGGCATCCCATATGGTCCCCAAGCACCGCTAGGAGTAATTCCTGAGTGCAGAGCCAGGAGTGACCCCTGAGTATCACGGGTATGACCCAAAAAAAAAAAAAAGACTTTCTGTCCCAAATGTCTTCAGAACACCCAGAACCATCTCATGCCCCCCCACACACCCCAACATTTCCTTATTACCTGTCTGACCCTCCAGCACAGGCCATGGTATATCATAGGGGGAGACAATTTCCCAGAGACAGCCCCAAATCCCAGGAACTAAGAGGAATAAGTAGGTCAACAATAAAGATAAATTCTTTCTAAAATTAAGATCATGGAGGCTGGAGAGATAGTCCAGTGGGGAGGGCGTTTGCCTTGCATTCGGTCAATCAGATTTGATCCCGGCATCCCATATGGTCCCCTGAGCATTGCCAGGAGTAATTCCTGAGTGCAGATCCAGAAGAAAACCCCTGAGTGTTGCCAGGTGTGACCCAAAAAAGTAAAATATAAAATAAAATAAAATAAAATATCATATTTGATATGTCAAATACCAGTAACAATTATAGACCTCATTCCCATGACCTGATGGAAAGGTTTGAGGCTCTTTATGTTCCTGGAGCAAGCAGATGCCCTTGGGCTCTACTAGCATGAGACAGGACATATAGAGATGTTACTGGTGCCCGCTTGAGCAAATCGATGATGAACGGGAAGACGGTGATACAGTGATATACAGTGAAAATAAAATAAAATAAAATAAAATAAAATAAAATAAGTAAAATAAAAAAATAAAACAAAATAAAGATCATGGAGCTGGAGAGAGAATACAGGGAGTTAGTCTTGCCTGGCAGGTAGTTGACCTCAGTTCAAATCCAATTTGAACTGAGTGATCCCCTGAGCACAGAGCCAGGAGTAAGCCTTGACCATGACTGGGTGTGGCCCCAAACCAAAAGCAAATAATCGTTAAAGACCTTCACCACATTCTGACACACTGGACTCCCCCTATTTCAAGTCTCCTAGACTGACAGTTTAAGTCAGCACTGTCCTGCTAAATCTCAATCTTGACTCACCCAATTGTGCCTCTTCTTACTTGTAAAGAGGAATAGGACGTGAAAATAGCTTTGGGGGGGGCGGGCGATAGCACAGTGGGTAGGGTGTTTGCCTTGCATGTGGCCTCCCAAATGGTCCCCGAGCACCGCCAGAAGTAATTCCTAAGCAGCCAAGAGCCAGGAGTAACCCCTGAGCATTGCCGAGTGTGCCAAGAGTAACCCCCTGAGCATTGCAAGAGTGTGACCCAAAAAGCAAAAAAAAAAAAAAAAAAAGAAAATAGCTTTTGATGGGGCAGGAGGTTGGAATGTTGTAGGTATGAAAGCCAGGAATGGCATGTGAATAATGGGACCTTAATTAAAAAATAGAAATAAAGAAGTACACTAGGGTAAGTTGAATCTGCCCCTCACAGGCTCCCTCTCTCCTTCAACCCATCTCTCTAGGACAACTCCACAACTCATTTATCTGCCTCTCCCTTGAGTCTTCTGCAGAGCGCCAAACAATCAGAGAAATCTGTTGATAAAGCCAAGTTGTTTGTTTTTAAATACAGTCCCCAAGGAAGAGATCTCAGTAGCCCTGGAAAATGCAAAGTTAAGCAGAGTCTTTTATGGGTGGAAGACTGGAATTCGACACTTTCTGAACACTTGGTTGGGATCAGTGGGAAAACTGAGGTGAGGATCTTATAGGACTTGATAAATAAACTATCAGTCATGATAAATAAGCACCATTTCCTACTATTGTCTAATCCATGAACTGAGAATCATTTTTGTTTCAGTTCTCACACCACTAAAATGTAAGCTTCATGAAGACATGAATTTTATTTTTCTGTTTTGCTGACCTGTGCTCTAGCTAATAGAAGGCTCATAAACTCACTGCAGGTAGTATTTGCTGTATGAAAGAGGGAACATTATGATGATAATAATTTTTTAAAATAGGGGAAATGAAACTCCAATAACTTCCCTCAGTAATATACTTAGGCAGCAAGACATCTGTGATCTGGACAGGAATGTTTAATTTTGCAGTTAATCATTTCCTCTGTGCCACACTAAGTTGGCAGTTACTTTAATTGCCTATGTTAATAGGTGAGTACCTGTTAATAGCCTATTAGCTACATCAATGACTTTATAATATGTCAGCTTATAGTGACTCTAATAATTATATACATAGTTATTAGATGCTTCAATAATGATAATATATAGCTTATTAGTCACTTTAATAACTACTATATATAGTTCTATTGATTACTTAATGACTATAAGGTATCACTTGTATCACTTGTCTTCCCGTAGTTCATCAATTTGCTCAAGCAGGCACCAGTAGTGTCTCCATTCATTGGGAATGAGGTCCATTATTGTTACTGTTTTTGGCATATCGAATGCACAATGGGTCGTTTGCCAGGATCTGCTGTGGCTCTAGGTTCATCCCAGGGGGTCCAGTCTTTTTCTATGTCAGACCATCAACCATCCAGAGCCCAGGGGCAGAACCCAGGATGTAGGCAAGCCTGTCTCCTGTCTGCCACCTGCCAACGCAGCCGGGCACCACAGCCACACCTGCAACACCTCAAGGGGCAGGACTATAAGGTATAATTTATTAATTACTTATAACTCTTGTATATATGGCATATTAGTATAACTGTATCGCTGTCACTGTCTTCCCGTTCATCATCGATTTGCTCAAGCGGGCACCAGTAACATCTCCATATGTCCTGTCTCATGCTAATAAATCCCAAGGGCTTCTGCTTGCCCCAGGAACATAAAGAGCCTCAAACCATTCCATCAGGTCATGGGAATAATAATTTTACATAGGGCCAGAGGGATAGTACTGCTGGTAAGGCATTTGCCTTGCATGTGGTCGACTTGGGTTCAATCCCTGGCATTCCATATGGTCCCCTGAGCACCAACAAGAGTAATTTTTTTAAATATTTTATTATATGACCATGAGATATACAATTGCAAAGATGTTCATGTTCGGGTTTCGGTCATACAGTGTTCCAGCACCCATCCCCCATCAGTGCCCATTTCCCACCACCAATAACTCCAATTCCTCCCCCCCCCTAGCCTGCCTATATATATATATATATATATATATATATATATATATATATATATATATATATATATTATACATATATATATTATTCTGCTATTATAGAGGAGGAAATGAAGGCTTGCAGGCACCAGACCACAAGTTTGATCCCTGGTACCATATGGCCCCCTTGAATACTGCTGAGTGTGCCCCAGTGTACATCAACAACCCCACTCCTGAGCACTGGTGGGAAGATAACCAAAAATAAATAAAAGAAGTGCATAAAACTTAAAGTTTACAAGGACTGGGCCTAGAGCAGTTCTAGAGTACAGCACTTACCTTGCACACAGTAAACCTGGGGTTTTATCGCCAGCGTCACGTGTAGTCGCCTGAGTCTTGCTAGAAATGATCACTAAGCACAGAGCAGGAGTCAGCCCTGAGCTGAGCATTATCAGGTGTGACCCAAAAACAAACATGAACATTCACAAGGGGCTGAGCTCATTCTCAAAGTTAGTTATTGAGTCCTGTCAACGGATAGTGTTGGAAAAACTGAAGAGCAAAAGAAACTGAACTACCCTCAAGTCCATGTATAGAAACAAGTTAAAAATTAATCCAAGGTGGGCCAGAGCCATGGTACAGTAAGTAAAGCATTTGATTTGTAGTCAGCCGACCCAGGTTCAATCCCCGGCAGGTGTAATTCCTAAGCGCAGAGCCAGGAGTAAACCCTGAGCATCACCAGTGTGACTCAAAAGAAAAAGAAAAAAGTCAAGGGGGCAGAAATGATAATAGATAATAGAGGGCATTTGCCTTGCATGTGGCTGACATGGGTTCGATCCCCGGCATCCCCATATGGTCCCCTGAGCACCGCCAGGAGTAATTCCTGAGTGCAGAGCTGGGAGTAACCCCAGTATCGCCGGGTGTGACCCAAAAAAGCAGAAAGAAAAAATAATCCAAGACTTATAAGATAGACTTGAATCCGTGAGGCATACAGGAGCTACCAGGGTGAAATGTTCCATGGCACCAACAGCAGAGATGTTTTGGGAACACACCCCAGACGCAAGAGGAGGAAGATAAACAGCTCAACCCCTGTTAAACCAAGAAGTCGTGTAGAGCTAAGAAGTGCGTCCTAAGGAAAATGAGGAAACAGCCCACACCTGGAGAAGATTCAGCTTATCCTATACCGAAGAAGGAACTTACATCTGAGGCAAATAAAGAACAAACCCAAACATGGGCAGATTTTGAACATTCCCCAGAGAGGAGGTGCAGATGGCCAACAGGTCAGTAAAGGTGCAGCATCGTTGACCAAGAAGGAAATTCAGGACCCAAGAGATTGGGCAGCTGATAGGCCCAGCTCTCGATAAACTCAGACTATGGCAGTGGGTGATGGAGAAAGTGGGGTCCAATGTGAGGTCCCTGTGGCTTCTGGAGGCCAATAAACCCGAAGGAACCTATTAAAAAAACAAAAAATATGTGTGTATGTATTGTATATTGTGATTAAATGAACATGTGTTCTTACATGTGACATATATGTATAGGTGTGAGCATTGTGTAGAAATATATTGCCTATCTATATATGTATATCCATGTGTGCATGTGTGAGCATGTATGAATATAGTTGTGTACATATGTGTGTACATGTGTGTGCCTGTATATGTGTGTGAGTATGTGCATGGGTATGGGTACATGAGAATATATATGTGTGTGCATGTGAGTGTGGGTGTATTGAGTGTGTATGAGCGCATACATGTGCATTACAAGCATGTGTGTTCATGTATGCATGTGTGTTTATGTGTGCATGCATATTAGTGATTGTGTGTGGGAGTGTGTATCTATGCTTGTGTGTATATGTGTGTGGGCATATGCACATATAAGTACATGGGTACTGCCCCTTGAGGTGTTGCAGGTGTAGTTTCGGTGCCCAGCTGCATTGGCAGGTGGCAGACAGGAGACAGGCTTGTCTACACCCAGGGCTCTGTCCCGTGGGCTCTGGATGGTTGATGGTCTGACATAGAAAAAGACTGGGTCCCCTATGATGAACCCAGAGCCATGGCAGAGCCTGGCAAGCTACCCCCTGGTATATTCAATATGCCAAAAACAGTAACAATAGTGGACCTCATTCCCAATAAATGAGACGTTACTGGCTCCTTCTAGAGCAAATCGATGAACAATGGGACAAGTGATACAAGTGAAGTACATGTGTATGTTGCATCTAAGTATATACATGTTGTGCATATGTGTGTGCATATGTGTGTGTTCTTGAACAGGCTGTCCAGGACACAGCAGCCAACACTCCTATTGCAGGTTTTGCCCATCAGGAGACACATGGGGACAGATGAGAAAGTCTGGAAACAACCAGTGTCGGTGGGTCATGACGAGAAAGGAATTTCACCCACTGTCAGTGGGAATATCGTCCGGCTCAGCCTCTACAGAGAGCAATATGGAGATCTCACCAAGACAGGGATAGAGTTCTGAGCTCTAGGAGTACAACATTCATTTACAAGGACATATGCACACCCTGTCTATCATGGCACTTAGTAAAATAGCCAAGATATGGAAACAACACAAATGCCCAGCTACTGATGAACAGATCAAGGTGACGTGGTGTCACGTACACAATGGAATATTCTGCAGTTCTAAGAGAGAAAAAAAATCAAGTAGTTTCCGTGTTATGGCTGGAACCAGAAGATGTCAAGCTGCACAGAGCATGGATAGATACAGAATGAGCTCTCACATGGGGGGACTTAAAAACACACAGTAGGGGCCAGAGTGATAGCACAGAGGTAGGGCGTTTGCCTTGAATGAAGACGACCCAGGTTCAATCCCAGGCATCCCATATGGTCACCCGAGCATCACCAGGAGTAATTTGTGAGCACAGATCCAGGAGTAAGCTCTGAGCATTGTCAGGTGTGACCCAAAAAAGAAAACAGAGAGAGAGAGAGAGAGAGAGAGAGAGAGAGAGAGAGAGAGGAGCTCTCACAGGGAGACTGGACGATGCACAGTAAGGCGGCAATAAACAGCCAAAGGCAATGTAACTGAGGCCAGAGCGATACTCCAGCAGGGAGGGCATTTGTCTTGCATGTGGCCGACCCAGGTTCGATCCCCTGCACCCCATATGGTCCCCAAGCACCACCAGGGAGTAATTCCTGAGTGTGCAGAGCCTAAGCATTGCTGGGTGTGGCCAAAAAGGCAAAAAAAAAAGGCTATGTAACTGGAGAATTGATCCACACATCTGAGCTTATGTGGGATGAAAAGGAGGAGAGTGGGACCCTTGGAGGGCGGGAGGTGGGTACACAGAGGTATTGAAACATGTGCATGGGAAACTATTAACAATGTTGTGGGTCTGGGGCCAGAGTGACAGCACAGCTGGGAGGGCATTTGCCTTGCATGTGGCCAACTTAGATTTGATCCCCCAACATCCCATATGGTTCCCAAGCACAGCCAGGGAGTAATTCCTGCATGCAGAGCCAGTAGTAACCCTTGAGCATCACCAGGTGTGACCCCCCCACAAAAAAAGAAAAAATGTAAATCACAGAATCTCAATTAATTCTTTAACAATTTTCTATTTGTATGTTCTTTCCATCCCCATCACCACATGTGATCCCGAGCACCTTCAACAGTGATCCCTCAGATCAAAGTCAGGAGTCAGCCCTGAGCACTGTTAGAACCAATTTCCCTTGAAGTGACAGAGAAGAGTCCTTGAATTTTTATTGTGTTGGAGAGAAAAGATGCAATATGGCTTTGACCAAATGGCTTTTTACGAAGAAGTAGGGAAAAAGACAAGCAGAGATGAGGAAGGCAGTGCCTGGGTTTTCATAAGAAAAAAAGTTGAGTAATTGAGTTCCTCAACTTTGAGATGCAGATACACCCAGCAAAGCAGATACCAGCTTTCCCCATTGTGGCCGTGTGATTTACCTCCAAATTACCGTGAATATTCTACCCACCCCTCTGAGAGAGTCCCACAAGGTAATGAGAGTATAGCACCAGCATGGCAGAGCCTGGCAAGCTGTCCAATGCATGTTTGATATGCCAAAACCACTAACAAAAATGTTTATTTTCCCGACCCGAAAGAGCCCTTAATATGGCAGCAGTAAGAAAGGCGAACAAGCAGTGCCTGATAAAATTTCACGGCCAACCTAGGATGCCAAAATGAAGGACTAAAATGACTGTCTGTACTTTCAATGCACGTACGCTGGCATTGGGACGCATATATCGAGGGATCTGATGGTGCAAGCGCAAAAGATCAAGTGCGACATCATTGGTCTGACTGAAATGAGGAGGCGTCAGTCGCATCACACTGTATTTGACACCAGAGAAGAATTGTTCCTTGGAACATGCAATGAAAGAGGCATCGGTGGAGTTGGTGTCCTTGTCAACACGAACATGGCCGTCAACATTGATTCATTTGAATGTCTAACAAACCAGATAGGATGATTACACATGAAGAGATGTGGCCCACTGCCAGCAATTTCTATCTTCATTGTCTACACACCAACATCCACATACAAGGGAAGATGAAATTGAGAAATTCTACATGGAACTGGAGGAGTTCTATAAAAAAGATCACACCTTCTACAAGATCATAGTCGGTGATTTTAATGCCAAGATAGGACCGAGAAGATAGGTTGAAGAACTCCACATCGGGACCCATGGCCTAGAATGGAATGAACAGGGTGAGAGACTATCTGAGTTCATCATGTCCACCAAGACTATTCATGGGAACTCACAGTTCCAGAAGGCTGAAGCGAAAAGTTGGACATGGGAATCTACTGGTGGACAGTTCCACAATGAAATTGACCACATCATCTTCAATCGACGGGTTTGTCTGACCGATGTTGCTGTCATCCCCAAATTCCAAACAGGATCAGACCATCGTCTCCTTCATGCAAAATTCTACTTCACGCAATGGGGAGAAAAGGCTGCAAAGTTTAAGAAGAGGCTCCCAGAACGACCACCAACTGGGAACTCTTTGGCACCATTGCACCAACATGGGAAGATACCATCATTGATGACATCGATGAAGAATACAACCGACTGGTTCAGCACCTCCATGATTGTGCAAAGAATGCCGAGAGAGAGAAAGACACAAAAGGACACCTGTCTTCAGAAACTCTCGAGCTCATTCGCCAATGTGGCAAGGCGCGAGCCTCAGGCGACCAAATGCTAACGTCCAAGCTTGCAAAGTAGTGCAGAGAAGCGATAAAAGAAGACCTCAAAGACAGAAGAGCAGAAATACTGGAAGATGCAGCAGAAGCCGGGAAAAGCATTCGCATCTTTTGTCCTTCTCCAAATATAAGACCAAGATGACTGCCCTCCGACGCCCTGATGGATCTATCACATCTTCCAGGAAGGCAATGGAGAAGATTATCCATGACTTCTACTCTTTGATAGCCATGTCCACCTGCCCACATACCAAATTCCACAGGATGGATATGTCATTCCCAACGTTCTCCCTTCTGAAATCTCACATGCCATTTTGTTGGTAAAGAAGGGAAAAGCACCAGGCCCAGACAAAGTCAGGCCCGAACACCTGAAGAATCTGCCATCGGTACTCATCAATACACTAGCTCGGTTCTTTCACACACTACCTGTCCTAATGCAAGGTGCCCTCCCAATGGAAAACCAGCAGGACAGTTCTACTGTTCAAGAAGGGAGACATTCACAACATTGGCAACTATCGCCCCATCTGCCTGTTGTCCGGGTCATCTACAAGCTGTTTACACGAGTCATCCTGAACAGGATTGGCAGAACACTAGATGAAGGACAACCATACAAGCAAGCTGGCTTCCAGAAAGGATTCAGCACAATCGACCATATCCACACAGTAGCCAAGCCCATTGAGGTTTGTAGGGAGTACAAGATGCCGCTCTGTCTCACGTTCATTGATTTAAGGAAAGCCTTTGATTCTGTGGAGACTGAAGCGGTCATCGAAGCCCTAGCCAAACAGGGTGTTCAAACACAATACATCAAGATGCTTTGTGAGCTGTATACGGATTTACCACCAGGACCTCACCATTCTACAAGGGAAGTGATCATTAATGTCAAAAGAGGGGTTCAACAGGGTGATACCATTTCACCAAAACTCTTCAGTGCCACCCTCAAGAACATCATGCGACAATTCGCTGATGACATCGTTCTAATAACACCAAACGTTAGCCAAGCAGCACAAATGCTGGCTGACTACACAGAGAATGTGGAAAGATAGGTCTACAGCTGAATCTAAAGAAAACTATGTTTTGCCATGGAGGAGGGCTAGGGGAGAGGGGAGGGAACCCGGGACGTTGGTGGTGGGAGATGGGCACTGGTGGAGGGATGGGTGCTGGAACACTGTATGACCAAAACCCAAATATGAACTTTTTAATTGTATATCTTTGTAATTGTAAAAAAAAATTAAAAACTTAAATAAAGGAAAAAAAATTTTTAAATTAAAATAAATAAAACGATGTTTATGAAAAATGAAATAGTTCCAGAGGCCCCATTCACTCTCAATGGAACAGACATCTCTGAATGCAGCAGTTACGTGTACCTAGGTCGAGAAGTCAACATGATGAACGACCTAAAACCTGAGCTGTGCAGGAGGAAGAGAGAGAAGCATGGAATGCCTTTTAAAGGCATCAAAGAAATAGCTGGAAAGGACAAAAGAACCTCCAGCTCCAGGCACATCTCTTTGACTCCACCATTCTCCCTGCATTAACATACGCCTCAGAGACCTGGGCCCTACGAAAGCAGGATGAGAATGCTATTTGGGTCTCCCAGAGAGGAATCGAAAGAGCTATGCTTGGAATATCACGTCTCACTCAAGTGAGAGAAGGAATCCGGAGCTCCGACCTCCGTCGCTATTCCAGAGTCAGGGACACTGTCTCATTTGCCAAGGCATAGAAAATCAGATGGGCTGGACATATAATGTGATTTGGAGATGACCGCTGGACTAGAGCCGTTACCGACTGGATCCCACGGGATGTCAAAAGATCACGTGGCCGCCCACCTACAAGATGGTCAGACTTCTTCGTCAATACCCTGAAGGAATGATTTGAGGCTCTTCATATTCCTGAATCAACCAGATGCCATTGGGCTACATTGGCACGTGATAGGGTCCAATGGAAATGTTACTGGCGCCTACTCAAGCAAATCAATGAATAATGGAATTCAAGTGATCAAGTGATCAAGTGATGTTTGTATGCTTTAAGCAGGGCTTTTTCCACCGAGGATATCTCTTGAACACATAACACATATCTCTTTCTCTCCTTGGGCTTTTTCCACTTTGGAGAAGCCTATGTTCTCCTTGAACACATTTTCCTCTCCCACTAAATTTCTTCTCTTTCTATCTCTCAATTTCTTTTGATAAAAACAAGTTTGCTTCACTACAAATAAATAGATAAGTAAAGAGGCACAAAGAATATTCTTCCCTACTCTTGTCATCTTGCTTTCTGGCTTTGGGAAATGTTCCCATATGTCTGCCACCCTCTTTTCCACTCCAGTTTATCTGATCAACAAGCAGAGGGGCCCCAGACCCTCTCCTTCTATTCACTAGGACATGTAATGACGGCTACTGCCAACAGAATCCAAGCAAGACGTGAGAACAAGCTCAGGTGTTCACCTCAGACTCTCAGGCTTAGGTCCAATGAGTGGACAAGTCCCACCCGTCATCTCAGCCTACCGCAAAAAATCAATGCAATTCTCCTCACTTTCTGCACTTGCCTTAATTTGGCATTACTGCAGAGGCAAAAAAAAAAGTCTAAGAAAGTCTGTCAACCATAACTGTGGCCCATCCATTTAAACCCACCTAAAAGGACTTTTCGAAGGAGTTTGTAAATGAATCATGACAGCTAGAATTGGGGGCAAATTCCTTGACAGATGTCCAAACTTTTTGCTTTGCATTGTGGGAAAAGTGTCATACAGGGCATATAAATAAGCCTGTGCTCTCTCCCAGCAGGGTGTGACCTCTACCCCCAAGGCCCAGGTGCTCTGGACCAGATGCAGGCCCACCTGAGCTCAAGCAGCTATTTTCTTCGATGCTTGAAGACGCCCAATAACCACCGCCAGGGCATGAATCATCATGTTGTTTGTGTTTCATTATTGAGGGTGGTGGTGAGGGTAGGTCATGCCAAGCAGTGCTTAGGATCTGTTCCTGGCTCTGAACTCAGGAGTGACCCCTGTGATGCTTGGGGAACGAGAGGCAGGAGCAAGTAATAAACCAGAGCCAACTGAGGCAGCCACATGGAAAGTAAGTGCCTTCTTTCCTTGGGGCTAGCCAGCCACAGCCTCCTGTTTTTTTTTAATATGTTTTATTATACCACAATGAGATAAACAATTACAAAATTGTTCATGTTTGGGTTTAGGTCATACAGTGTTCCAGCACTCATCCCTCCACCAGTGCCCATTTCCCACCACCAATGTCCCTGATTCCCTCCCCTCCCTTAGCCTGCCTCTACGGAAGGTTCTTTATCTCTTTTCTCTCTTATTCTTTCTCTCTCTCTTTCTCTCTTCCTTCTCTTACATATTGTGGATTGTAATATATATGGCTATATATTTATATATATACATATATATATGTATATATATATATATATCACTGTTACTGTCACTGTCTTCCCGTTGTTCATCGATTTGCTCAAGCGGGCCCCAGTAAATAACATCTCCATATGTCCTGTCTCATGCTAGTAGAGCCCAAGGGCATCTGCTTGCTCCAGGAACATAAAGAGCCACAATCCATTCGGAATGAGGTCTATAATTGTTACTGGTATTTGGCATATCAAGTACAACACGGGTAGCTTGCCAGGCTCTGCCCGTGCGGGTAGTCATCTCCAAATCCAGCATTTATTGATGAACCACACAGCCGCAAGCGGCCACGCGAGCCGGGCTGTGATAGACTGGTCTGCTGGGTGTTTTGACGAGGGGGAAGTCCGGATGTGGAAAATGGAGGTCCTCATAGAGTGGGGGGGTCGTCTGGCTTGTTGTGAGGCTCTGCTGGCATGGCGGGCCAGGGCTAGAACCTGCCATCCCTCCTGGGCACCTCATGAGTGGCTGGACACAATGAGAGCCAGTAGCAGCTCTGCCCCATGTCTGTCTCTGGATCAGCATACCTGGGCTGGATTAAAAAAAGACTGCAGCAGGGTGGATTTCGATGAGCCGGACTGTGATAGGCTGGTCTGCTGGGTGGAGTTCTGACGAGAGAGAAGTCCGGATGTGGAAAATGGAGGCCCTCATGGAGTGGGGGGTCGTCTGGCTTGTTGCAAGGCTCTGCTGGGCTGGCAGGCCAGGGCTAGAACCCGCCATCTCTCCTGGGCTCCTTGTGAGCGGCTGGGCACAGGGAGAGCAAGTAGCAGCTCTGCCCCATGTCTGTCTCTGGATCAGCATACCTGGGCTGGATTAAAAAAAGACTGCAGCAGGGGTGGATTTCGATGAGCCGGACTGTGATAGGCTGGTCTGCTGGGTGGAGTTCTGACGAGAGAGAAGTCCGGATGTGGAAAATGGAGGCCCCTCATGGAGTGGGGGGTCATCTGGCTTGTTGCAAGGCTCTGCTGGGCTGGCAGGCCAGGGCTAGAACCCGCCATCTCTCCTGGGCTCCTTGTGAGCGGCTGGGCACAGGGAGAGCAAGTAGCAGCTCTGCCCCCATGTCTGTCTCTCTAAAGTATATATATATATATATATATATATATATATATATATATATATATATACTTATATATAGTATATATATATATACTTAGAGATTATCATGTGTATCTTTTTGCTTGTATTTAATGCTAAATTCTATGTGGTAATAGCACTTTCAACAATTATTGGCACACTGTTCCCTTCTCTGTCTTACCTAACCTCTGCTCTCACATATTTGTGGTAATTTCCACCTTTGAGAAGACCTTCTGTTCCACCTTTTGCCTGAACTTGGATATTGGTATCATAATATGTATATATGCATATATATATATATATATATATATATATATATATGTCATGCAAATAAATGCAGTAATTCTTTTTTTTTTTTTTTTTTGCTTTTTGGGTCACACCGGCAATGCTCAGGGGTTACTCCCTGGCTCTGCACTCAGGAATTACTCCTGGCGGTTCTCGGGGACCATATGGGATGCCGGGGATCGAACCCAGGCCAGCACAGGCTGGCGCGCTGCAAGGCAAACACCCTACCCGCTGGGCTATCTAAATGCAGTAATTCTATATCTGTCTCTCTCCTAGCTAATTTCACTCAACATGATCCTCTCCATGTCCATCCATTTATAGGATTTATAGCTGTCATTTTTCCTAACAGCTGCATAGTATTCCGTTGTGTAGATGTACCAAAGTTTCTTTATCCAGTTATCAATTCTTGGGCACTCTGGTTGTTTCCAGATTCTGGCTATTGTGAATAGTGCTGCTATGAACATAAAAGTAGGGTATGTGTTTCTGCTGTGTGTTTTTGGCTTTCCAGGGTATATTCCCAGGAGTGGTATGGCTGGGTCAAAGGGGAGTTCAATTTCTAGTCTTTGGAGGAATGTCCATATAGTTTTCCAAAAAAGGCTGTACCAGTTGACATTCCCACCAACAATGGATGTGAGTACCCTTTTCCCTGCATCCAAGCCAGCACTTGTTGTTCTTGCTCTTTTGGATATGTGCCAGTCTCTGTGGTGTGAGGTGATATCTCATTGTTGTCTTGATTTGCGTCTCTCTGATGACTAATGATGATGAGCATTTTTTCATATGTCTTTTGGCCATTTGAACTGCTTCCTTGCTGAAGTTTCTGTTCATTTCTTCTCCCCATTTTTTGATGGGGTTGGCTGTTTTCTTCTTGTAAAGTTCTACCAGTGCCTGATATATCCTGGATATTAACACCTTATCAAATGGGTATTGGGTGAATATTCTTTCCCAAAGACAGGCTGTGGACTGTCTTTGTATCTTCCAAGCCTCCTGTTTTAATGGGATCCTCTTATTTATTAGCCATTGGCTTGGAAGCTGTGAGCAGCACAATTAGGGGTACTCTGGGTGCCCTGAAAAGGAAGGGACCCAGTACAGTGAAAACATTACAAAGCCAATAGCTGGTCTCCAGAGCAGCTACAGGCCTCTAGGCTCTAGTTCAGGGTGAAGAATAGGAGCCAGTCCTAAAGTGGCCCCCATCTTTGTCTGCCCACGTAACCACTGTGCCTGTGTTCACCTCCCCGGAATGACTGCAGGAACGAGACAGGAAGAAGTGCCCACAGAGGTTTTTGACAGGACATTGCCCACCTCCACCCCGGAATTCTTCTCAGCAGATCCTCAGTAAGGCTTAGGTGAATGCAACCAGACTGTGGTCAGTTGCCTGCGCAGAGGGCAGACCAGTGCTGTTCAGTGAAGCACTTGGGACGCTTCCCCTCGTGATAGCTCCTCTGACAGGCAGGCGCAGAGGAATTATAGCTGCCACTCAGGACCTCCACAAGTGAGCATGCCCTGTCCAGAGGGAAACTGCTTCCTCCCTGAGGTGAAGGTGCTCCTCCCCTGAATAAAGGTGCTCATCCTGAGGTGAAGATGCTTCTCCTTGAGTGAAGATGCTTCTCCCTGAGTAAAGGTGCTCCTCCCTGAGGTGAAGGTGCTCCTGCCTGAGTGAAGATGCTCCTCCCTGAGTGAAGGTGCTTCTCCGTGAGGTGAAGATGTACCCTGTGACTAAAGGTGCTCCTCCCTGAGGTGAAGATGCTCCCCACAGAGATGAAGGTGCTCCTACCTGAGTGAAAATGCTCCTCCCTGAGTGAAGGTACTTCCCCAAGTCACAATTGGTTGCCTTCTGCCAGCAAATTCATGCTGACCTTCCAGGTAACGGAAGGTCATGAAACATTACATGTGTCTAAAAGTCCATGACTTCCACCAGAGCCTTTCTCAAAAGTGTCAGGCACAAGAGGGAAAGGGACCCAGAGAACACTGTGTCAATCTATGGAGGCTACCACAGTAACAGTGACACAGACACGTGGATGTACAGTCACAGGGAAACAGGCACAGGGACATTCAGACATGGAGATACACAGACATGGAGACACACAGACATGGGGACACACAGACACAGGAATACAAGACATGGGGACACACAGACACAGGGATACAAGACATGGAGACACACATACATGGGGATACAGGACATGGGGACACACATACATGAGGATAAGCAGACACTGGGATACACAGACACTGGGATACACAGACATAGGGATACACAGACTCTGGGATACACAGACATGGGGATACACAGACATGGGGGACACACAGACCCAGGGATACACAGACATGGGGACACACAGACCCAGGGATACACAGACATGGGGACCACACAGACCCAGGGATACACAGACATGGGGACACACAGACACAGGGACACACAGACACGGGAATACACAGACACTGGGATACACAGACACTGGGATACACAGACACTGGGATACACAGACATAGGGACACACAGACATGGGGACACACAGACCCAGGGATACACAGACATGGGGGACACACAGACACAGGGACACACAGACACGGGAATACACAGACACTGGGATACACAGACACGGGGATACAGACATGAGGATACACAGACACAAGGACACACAGACATGGGGACACACAGACACGGGGACACACAGACACTGGATATACAGACATGGGGACACACAGACACGGGGACACACAGACACGGGGACACACAGACATGGGGACACACAGACACAGGGATACACAGACACGGGGATACACAGACACAGGGACACACAGACATGGGGGACACACAGACACAGGGACACACAGACACGGGGATACACAGACATGGGGCACACAGACACGGAGATACACAGACACGGGGAAACACAGAAACAAGGATACACAGACACGGGGACACACAGACACGGGAAACACAGAAACAAGGATACACAGACACGGGGACACACAGACACGGGGAAACACAGAAACAAGGATACACAGACACGGGGACACACAGACATGGAGACACACAGACACTGGATACACAGACACGGGGGACACACAAGCACAGGGACACACCGACTCAGGGACACACAGATCTGAGGACACAGAGACATGGGGATACATAGACCTGGGGATACACAAGACTCAGGACACAGCAACAGGGATGCGCACACACAAGGAAGCAGAGTCAGTGGCTTGTTAGCATCCCTGGAATGCTGAACTCTGAAAGAGCTGAGTTTCAGCTCTGGTGAAACTCTGCCTCTGCGGGCACAGTGGTGCTTCCTTCCATTGAGATTCTGCTCCCAGGTGTCGGCAGAAGCTCGCACTGGATGTCCAGCTATGAGCAGGACTGGGGAGACACAGTCTTGCCCACCTCGCCCTGCACAGTGATACACGAGCTAACGTCCTGAATCTCAGAGTTTGACGGCACCTGAGCCAAGTCTGGGCTGTCACTGTCCGTGCTCAGTCAAGACCCTCGTGGCATCACATCACAGACACGTGAGTCCATCCAACAAAGGAACTCGGGTCCTTGAATCCAAATCATCAAATTTAACTCTGGTCCAGCCTCCTGAGTTCCAACCCCAGGCCTCCCTCGCTGCCTCCCTTTTGGCTAGCTGAAGGCAGAACCCTCCTGCTCAAAGTCCTCTCTAACAACCAGAAACAAATATCCCCTTGGATGTCTCTCGCTGTGTCTTATGACCAGCGGTCCAGGCTCTCTTTGCTCCAAGGGCCAGAGCAATAGTAGAGCAGGTAGGACACTTGGCTTGCATGTAGCTTATTTGGGTTTAATCTTTGGCACCCTTTATCGTCCCCGAGTCCTCTAGGAGTGATCCCTGAACGCAAAACCAGGAGTAAGCCCTGAGCACTGCCGGGAGTGGCCCAAAAAACAAAAACAAACAAAAAAAAAACCAGCAAACTTTGATGTCCACTTTAAAGCCGAGAGCAGCTGTCAGCTCTCCAGTATTGTGACGTGTGTCTTAGGGACATCTACTGTGCTTACTCACTTCCCATATGGAGCCCTTCCTCAAGGGTCCCGTCCACACACACACACACACACACACACACACACACACACACACACATACACTGCATGCAACGTTTTCCCCCTACCTCTCAACTGACCCCCAGTGATCAGCGTGTGAAAGCGCTCACAGGCGATTGTGATCATACCCACTCGGCTGAATTCCTCTCTTTTTTAAAAATATTCTTTAATTTAATTTTATCTATCTATTTTGGCTTTTTGGGGTGGCACCTGGCAATGCTCAGGGGGTTACTCCTGGCTCTACACTCAGGAATTACTCCTGGCAGTGCTCTGGGGATTATATGGGATGCTGGGGATTGAACCTGGGTCAGCCACTTGCAAGGTAAACACCCTACCCGCTATACTATCACTCCAACCTCTTTATTTTTCTAACATTTTAACTTATTTTAAAAACTGTGATTTACAAAACAACAATGAGGTACCATCTCACACCACAGAGACTGGCACACATCCAAAACAGCAAGAACAACCGGTGCTGGCGTGGATGTGGGGGAAAAAAGGGACTCTCATCCACTGTTGGTGGGAGTGCCGACTGGTCCAGCCCTTTTGGAAAACAATATGGGCATTCCTCCGAAAACTAGATATTGAGCTCCCATTTGATCCAGCAATAGCACTCCTGGGAATATACCCAAGAAACCAGAAAACGCATAGCAGAAACACTATCTGTACTTCTTTATTCATCTCTGCGCTATTCACTATAGCTAGAATCTGGAAACAACCTAAATGCCTGAGAACAGAGGACTGGCTAAAGAAACTGTGGTTCATCTACACTATGGAATACTATGCGGCTGTCAGAAATGATGAAATTATGAAATTTACCTGCAAATGGATGGACATGGAGACTATCATGCTGAGTGAAATTAGTCAGAAGGAAAAGGACAGATATAGAATGACTGCATTCATTAATACGACATAAATAGATACCAGTGTTTTACTAAATGTGGGAAATGGTAATAGCAGATTAAAACTCACCATTGAATATACAAAAAAGAGACTTAAGTGATAAACTCTAAATATCTGCAGGGCTAGCCACAATGTGTAAAAAGAAGAGGGAGAGAGATGCAGAGAGAGACAGAGAGAGAAAGAGAGGAAACTGGGGTACCTGCTATTAAGGCAGCCTGGGGGGGTGGGGGGGAGGGTGGGGTACATTGGTGGTGGAAATGGGTCACCGGTAGAGGGATGGGTGCTGGAATACTGTATTATCAAGAACCAATTATGAACACCTTTGTAATTGTATGTTTCACGGTGGCATAATAAATTTTTTTAAAAAGGAAACAGCTATTTAAAAGGAAAAAAAATTAAAAAAAAATTAAAAAAATAAAAACTGTGATTTATAAAGTTATTGGTACATGAGTTTCATGAATATATTTCAGCACCAATCCCACCACCTGTGCCAAGTTCCCTTTGCCAGTGTTCCCCTATTCCCTCTGCACCCCCACTCCCCACCCCACAGCTGCCTGTGTCACCTTAACAGGCACACTGCAAGTTCTATGGTTGCAGCTTAGGTCTCATGTTTTCAGGGTTGTTGTGTCTGTATTTTGAATATATCACTATACTGCTCCCCCACATCATCAATGTAACGGAAGCCCAGAGCCCTGTTCACCCAACACTTTCCTTTCTCTTCTCCTTCCTTCTCCCGATTTCTTTCCTTCTCTGTTTTTCCTCAACACTGGGGTCGCTGGTGATCTAGGCATCCCCCTTACTGCATTACATTTCCTCAGCCAGTATTCTATAATCCACAGATAATAGAGTCATATTCTATATTCCACAGATAAGTGAGATCGTCCTGCGCTTGTCTTTCTTCTTCTGGCTTACTTCACTCAAATGATGTCTTCCAGTTCCAACCAGAGTGTAGCAAATTGCATGATTTCATCATTCCTTACAGCTGCATAATATCATCAATGTATATCATAGTCCACATCTTCATAATCCTCTTATCTGTGGAGTGAAAGATATACCACGTCTTCTACTTCCACTCACCTGTTGTTGTAACCTAGGTTGACTTTGTATCTTAGCTATTATACTAAGTGCTGCAATGGTGGTTGGATGTCCTTTAGAATGAATGTTTTTGTCTTGGGAGTATCACTTGTATCACTTGTCTTCTCGTTGTTCATCGATTTGCTTGAGCGAGCACCAGTAACGTCTCCATTTGTTGGGAATGAGGTTCATTATTGTTACTGTTTTTGGCATATTGAATACACCACAGGTAGCTTGCCAGTCTCTGCCATGGCTCTGGGTTCATCCCAGGGGGCCCAGTCTGCTGTTAGGCTAGAAGCATTCTCATCTCCTTCCTTTACTCCTCCTCAGTGGATAGAGTAATTTGTAACAGAACAGGTCTTCAGGTCCATTGAGTACTGGAAGAGGGCAGTGGGGTTCATGAAACAGTCTAGTATGGGGTTTAGGGTTTAGGTTTATGGGCTAATTTAGACTATTTCTGTTCTTGCATTGACCATCTTGGGAGTAGTTGCCCAAAATGGAATTGTTGGGTCCTACGACAGCTCAAGTCAGCACAGATTGAGTCAGACAACATTCCCAACATATTAAAGCACTTCTGCATGACAAAACAAAGATGAGCTAAAACCAAAAGACAACTAACTGAATGGGAAAAAATATTAACATTAAACTTATCAGATAAAGGGTTGATATCTGGGATACATAAAGTACTCACAAAGATCAAAAGAAATTTTCAAAAAACTCCATCAAAAAAAATGTGAGAGGAAATGAACAGACGCTTCTCAGAGGAAGACAGGTCGATGGACTGTCCTCCAGCTGCACGGGAAACCACTGCGAGCTCATTGGCTCGGCTCGCAAGAGAACCTTAACGTGGGCCTTGATTACCCTCCCACTTCTGTTCATCAGAGTCCCAGAAGTTACCAAGAAAAGCCATTTCTTCCGGTGGGCAATCCAAATTCAGTCTCTCTGAGGTGCTTGATCAAGAAAAAGGCAAAAGAGTTGATTCAGAAATTCATTTCCAGGGGCCAGAGCCATAGCACAGTGGGTAGGGTGTTTACCTAGCATGCGGACAACCCAGGTTTGATCCTGGCATCCCATAAGGTCTCCCAAGCACTGCCAGGGAGTAATTCCTGAGTGCAGAGGCAGGAGTAACCCCTGAGCATTGCTGGGTGTGACAGAAAGCAAGCAAGCAAGAGGAACGAAAGAACGAAAGAGAGAGAGAGAAAGAAAGAAAAAGGAAGGAAGGAAGGGAAGAAAGAAAGAGAGAGAGAGAGAGAGAGAAAGAAAGAAAGAAAGAAAGAAAGAGAGAGAGAGAGAGAAAGAAAGAAAGAAAGAAAGAAAGAAAGAAAGAAAAGAAAGAAAGAAAGAAAGAAAGAAAGAAAGAAAGAAAGAAAGAAAGAAAGAAAGAAAGAAAGAAAGAAAGAAAGAAAGAAAGAAAGAAAGAAAGAAAGAAAGAAAGGAAGGAAGGAAGGAAGGAATGAAGGAAGGAAGGAAGGAAGGAAGGAAGGAAGGAAGGAAGGGAGAGAGAAAGGAAGGAAGGAAGGAAGGAAGAAAGAAAGAAAGAAAGAAAGAAAAGAAAGAAAGAAAGAAAGAAAGAAAGAAAGAAAGAAAAGAAAGAAAGAAAGAAAGAAAGAAAGAAAGAAAGAAAAGAAAGAAAGAAAGAAAGAAAGAAAGAAAAGAAAGAAAGAAAGAAAGAAAGAAAGAAAAGAAAGAAAGAATGGATGGAAGGAAGGAAGGAAGAAAAGGAAGGAAGGAAGAAAGAAAGAGAGAATCTCTTGCATGCAGGAGTTTGATCCCGCACCAGATATCGCCCTCCCCCCCAACTAAGGTGAGCCCCACCTCACTGAGACCCCCAGGGCAGGACGTGGCAGCTCTGAAGACCAGCACTATCTGGGAATGCCACTCTCCGATTCTTTACAGTCAATTTGAGGTGACCAGTTTGAGTTCTCCCGACAAAGGGAGCCTGTGAATGTGGTGAAATAGCAAGTGTGTCCATACTTAGCGCCCATCCTTATTGTCCATCCTTAGTGACAAGCTGCTGCTGAGTGTCTCACCATATAAAAGTGTCCCACTGTCAAAATGCAACATCCCCCAGATCCACGGCTGCGCAGCTCGGCCTCATGGTGAGCAGCCCTATGGAGTTCCCAGGGGAAAGGCACTCGGCCAGCGCCTGGCCGTGTCCTACATGGTTCCTAGGGCCTGTTCGCCATGCAGGCGGCCGCGCCTGCTGGACTCAGAGCAAGGATTGGGGGCCTCAGCCCAGTCCCCAGCCTCCGGGCTCAGTGGGTGTGACCCTGAGCTCCAGCCACCACAGCCAATCGCCCCAAGACAGAGACTCCAGATCCACGGCTGCGCAGACACGCGGCCACTCTGCGCGCCTGCGTTAATCTTAGACTCAATGTATTTTAGCACCAGGTCCTTTCAGGATCTTTCTCATTTGTACACTTCAACGATCATTCTATTTGCATCAGACTGGAGAGGTTGATATAGCATGCAGACCTCAAACGCAGCTGGGGGAGATGGAATCCGTCTCTCCCCTGGCTTAGTTGACTGTTGGGCCCCCAGGAGAACAGATGGGCTTTGGGTGTTGGCCCATCACCTCTGGGGGGTTCCAGATGCAGCCGGATGAGACTCCACATTAGCTGCCATTTTCACTGTCTGGATGCTGCAGCACATCAGAGCCCATCCAGGAGGGACGCTGACCTCAAGACCAGGTTAACAGGGGCCGGAGCGATAGCCCAGCGGGTAAGGCGTTTGCCTTGCACGCTGGACGGCCTATGCTGGCCCAGGTTCGATCCTCGGCTTCCCATATGGTCCCCTGAGCACCGCCAGGAGTGATTCCTGAGTGCAGAGCCAGGAGTAACCTCTGAGCGTCGCCGGGTGTGACCCAAAGAGCAAAAAAAAAAAAAAAGACCAGGTTAACAGAGCAAAATGAGTAAATGAGTTCGAGCCCAGGTGGGCAGCTCCCAGAGGCGGAAAGCACCAGGAATTTGTCAGATAGAGCTGGGGTCGGCCCTTCCCCCTTCATTTTGTCTGAGCCCAGTAGCCCCACCCACATGAGCTGCCCTAGGGTGACCAGCCATAGCACGCAGAGCCTCAAGAGCAGGTGGGAGAACTGGAACTCAGCTCTCCCCTAGCTCAGCTGACGATGGGGCCCCCAGGAGTACAGATGGGTTTTTGAAGTGGGCCCATCACCTCTGGGGAGTCTTGGAAGCAGCTGGATGAGACTCGCCCACCACATCAGCCGCCATTTTCGCTGTCTGGACACTGACCATGAGGTCCCTAAGTCGCCGCCACTTGCGACCACGCGGTCCATCACACTAGTGGAAACAGTTATGTCTTTAATGAACTGCATTCTACGATGTGTAGGAAAGGTAGGCGGGAGGGAGAGATAGAGAGGAGAGAAAAGATATATAGAACCCGCCAAGTAGTTGGGGTGCAGGAGGGGGAGGGAGGTGGAGACATTGGTGATGGGAGATGGGTTCGGGTGGAGGAATGGGTGTTGGAACACTGGAACCAAAAACTCGAGCATGAGCATATTGCAATTGTATGTCTAAAAGTGATGTAATAATTTTTTTTTAAATGCAACATCCTTATTGTCCATCCTTAGCGACAAGCTGCTGCTGAGCGCCTCACCATAAAAAGAGTCCCACTGTCAAAATGCAAATGGCCCAGAAAGCCAAAAAGAGGATCTGTCTCACAGGCTACAATGCTCTGGCCAAGACTGGATGTTGGAACCAGAACCACAAGGCCATGGCAGCAGAGTCAGTGGGAGGGAGGCCCCTGAGCAGTTCTGACCGAAGGGGGCCCAGAAGCCCAGAGACTGAGAGAAAGGCTGAGCTGAGAGAGAAAGGCTGAACTGTGAGGGAAAGGCTGGGCTGTGAGGGAAAGGCTGGGCTCGAGAGAAAGGCTGGGCTCTGAGGGAACGGCTGGGCTCTGAGAGAAAGGCTGGGCTCTGAGGGAACGGCTGGGCTCTGAGAGAAAGGCTGGGCTCTGAGGGAAAGGCTCCCGGGGCACTGAGGGAAAGGCTGGGCTCTGAGAGAAAGCCTGGGCTGTGAGGGAAAGGCTGGGCTCTGAGGCAACAGCTGGGCTCTGAGAGAAAGGCTGGGCTCTGAGGGAAAGGCTGGGCGGGCACTGAGGGAAAGGCTGAGCTCTGAGAGAAAGGGTGGGCTCTGTGGGTAAGGCTGGGCTGTGAGGGAAAGACTGGGCTGTGAGGGAAAGGCTGGGCTCTGAGGGAAAGGCTGGGCTCTGAGGGAAAGGCTGGGCTCTGAGAAAAAGGCTGGGCTGTGAGGGAAAGGCTGGGCTCTGAGGGAAGGTCTGGGCTCTGAGGGAAAGCCTGGGCTCTGAGGGAAAGGCTGGGCTCAAGAGAAAGGCTTGGCTCTGAGAGAAAGACTGGGCTGTGAGGGAAAGGCTGGGCTCTGAGGCAACAGCTGGGCTCTGAGAGAAAGGCTGGGCTCTGAAGGAAAGACTGGGCGGGCACTGAGGGAAAGGCTGAGCTCTGAGAGAAAGGCTGGGCTCTGCGGGTAAGGCTGGGCTGTGAGGGAAAGGCTGGGCTGTGAGGGAAAGGCAGGCTCTGAGGGAAAGGCTGGGCTCTGAGGGAAAGGCTGGGCTGTGAGGGAAAGGCAGGCTCTGAGGGAAAGGCTGAGCTCTGAGGGAAAGGCTGGGCTGTGAGGGAAAGGCAGGCTCTGAGGGAAAGGCTGAGCTCTGAGGGAAAGGCTGGGCTCTGAGGGAAAGGCAGGTTCTGAGGGAAAGGCTGGGCTGTGAGGAAAAGGCTGGGCTCTTAGAGATAAACTGGGAACATGAGTGGCTGCTGCACTCAGCCACTGTGGGAGCAGCCACAGGAGTGTGTGCTAGGAGTTTAGGCCACGAAGGAGCATCTGTCCAGCCACACCTCACCAGCAGAGAATGGCAGAGGGACATGCTTAGGGCCCCAAAGCTGGCCACCGTGAACAGAAAGGATTCTTAAACCAATAAGACGGGGCTGGGAGTACACACAATACCTCTGGGACAAAAAAAAATATGTAGCAATAAATGTACTGATGTGGGTAGGGCATTTGCCTTTGCGTGCAGTCCTCCTGTGTTCAAGTCCCGGCATCCCATATGGGGCCCCTGAGCACCGCCAGGAGTAACCACTGAGTATTGCCAGGTGTAATCGAAAAGAACAAAAACAAAAAGCTTAAATTAAAATATTGATGCAGGGAGGGCCGGAGCGATAGCCCAGCGGGTAGGGCATTTGCCCTTTGCACGGCCGGCCTGTGTTCGATCCCTGGCATCCCATACGGAACCCTGAGCACCACCAGGAGTGATTCCTGAGTGCAGAGCCAGGAGAAACCCCTGAGCATCGCCGGGTGTGACCCAAAAAGCAAATAAATAACTAAATAAATGAATGAATGAATGCATGAATAAATAAATAAATAAATAATGGCTGGATGAATGCATAAATAAATAAATAGATAGGTAAATAAATAAATGAAAGAATAGATAAATAAGTAAATAAATAAAATACCGATGCAATTAAAAAATGCATACACATATTTATAATCAAACTCATCACATATTTTATGAATTTTAGTGTGATAAATAATATAAAAATTTTTAAATATCATGAGATTTTGATAAATTGGTACATTATTTTTCTCTTAGTCAATTGTTTTGTTTTTGTTTTGAAGCCACACACAGTGTGCTCAGCGGTTACTCCTTGCTCCATGCTAAGGAATTGCTCCCTGGTGGTGCTCAGGGGACCATATGGAATGCCAGGGATCAAACCCCGGTTCCTATTGAACCCTGGTGGGCCCCGAGAAAGGCAAACACCCTATGTGCTGTCCTATTGCTCTGCACCGCACATCAATTTATATAAAAGAAACATGTTGAAGTGTCATGTCTCCATCAAAGTGTGATATACCAATATCTACTCTCTGGGAAAATTCTAATGAATTCAAACCCCAGGTTTATTGCTTTTCTTTTTTTTTTAAGTTCTTGTTTTCATTGATTGAGGTTCTGTGATTTATGGTGTTGGTACCCACGGATTCCCATGACCTAGTCTCACGCCACAACCATCACAGGGCATCCCCTCTGCCCCCGACGGCCTCAGGGCTCCTTTTTACCCTCTCCCTCAGCAACTCAGCTGGGTGAGTGGAGTTCTCCCATTGTGTTGTCTTTGATCTTTTGTAGCTACCTCTCTGTGTTTCTACAAGTCCCCTAAGAGGAGTTCGTTCAGTTTCTGTCACTTTCCTTCCCTCTGACTTCATCAGCATATTATCCTCTGCTTATCCACATTGCTCTAAATTGCAAGATTTTGTTCTTTCTGAGAGCAGCCTAGTTTTTCATTATGTATATACACCGCAAATTCTTTTTTTTTTTTTTTTTTTTTTTTTTGCTTTTTGGGTCACACCCAGCAATGCTCAGGGGTTTCTCCCTGGCTCTGCACTCAGGAATTACTCCTGGCAGTGCTCGGGAACCATATGGGATGCCGGGGGATCGAACCTAGGCCGGCCTATGCCAGTCGCGTGCAAGGCAAATGCCCTACCAGCTGGGCTATCGCTCTGGCCAGTACAATCGCAAATTCTTTTTTTTTTTTTTTTTGCTTTTTGGGTCACACCCGGCAATGCTCAGGGGTTACTCCTGGCTCTGCACTCAGGAATCACTCCCTGGCAGTTCGGGGGACCATATGGGATGCCGGGGGATCAAACCCGGGCCGGCACAGGCCAGCTGCGTGCAAGGCAGGCACCCTACCTGCTGGGCTATCGCTCCAGCCCCTACACCGCAAATTCTTGATCCATTTATTAGTATAAACATCTTTAAAGCTGGACTGGAGCCATAGTACAGCAGAGAGGGCATTTCCTTGCATGTGGCCAACCCAGGTTCAATCTCCGGCATCCCATATGGTCCCCCGAGCACCGCCAAGAGTAATTCCTGTGTGCAGAGCCAGGAGTAACCCCTAAGCATCATCGGGTGTGACCTAAAAGAAAATAATCTTTAGGGCCAAGAGAGATGGGGAGAATAATAGAAGCTCAAAACTTCTGGTCTCAAACTTAAGGCCAGACGTGTGACCCCTAGGTCTCCCATTTGTGCGAGGTTTGGTTTCTATCGCAGTGAGCTTCTTCACATGCAGTCAGGCCAGGTGAACAGTGTGACCACATGCGCACAGTGAAGATGGTGCCAGCACACCACCACTGGGGAACTGCAGCAAACCCCACAGCAGAGCCTGAGTGTGAGCTGATCTGTCATTTCAGGGAGGCGGCTGCAGACGTGAGGGCGCGGGAGAGGCAGAGAGGGATGAGACCAGGTGTGCAAGAGACTTTGTGACAGGTCAGCTCTTCCTTTGCTTGGAACCCAAAAGCAGCTTGTGGAATTTCTTTTGAATTTCTGTCCATTGGACTCAAGGAGATAGGAGGAAAGAATGGGGAGTGGAGTGATAGCACAGTGGGTAGGGCATTTGCCTTGCACACAGCTAACCCGGGTTCAATCCCTGGTAATTCCTAAGCATCGTCAGAAGTGACCCAAAGAGCTAAATAAATAAATAACAATTAAAAAATTATTAAAAATCCCCAGCTCTTTCAGAAGATAATCACAAGAAAAAAAATGCGTGGAGAATTTTTTATCCAGAAAGGATAGAGATAGAGATGGAGATACAGATAGAGATAGAGAGATAGAAAGAGATAGAGATAGATAGATATATAGATATGGATATAGATATAGATATAGATGTAGATATAGATATAGATATAGATATAGATATAGATATAGATATAGATATAGATATAGATATAGATATAGATTAGATATAGATCACCCTGAGATAGACCATTACAAAGCTGTTGATTGCGGTTCAGTCACACAGTGTTCCAGCACCATCCCTCCACCAGTGCACATTTCCCACCACCAATGTCCGCAGGTTCCCTCCCCGCCCCCAGCCTGCCTCTTTAGCAGACGGCTTTTCCTTCTTCTCTCTCTCTCTTTCTCTTTGTCTTTCTGTCTCTCTGTCTCTCTCTGTCTGCCCTCTCTCCCTTCCCCCTCCCTCTCTCTCTCTCTTCCAGAAAGCTTTCTTGTTGGCTGTGTGCAGCTCCGAATATGATGAGGGATAAGGCACGGAGAATGCGACTGTGTCTGAACGGCTGTGAGCTATTCTAATCATGGAGCTATAATGCACACACAGCACTCAAAGTGAACAGTGGGCCAGTGCACAGCCCAGAGCATCTTCGCAGACCTCTACAACCATGCCATGACTGGAGTTTAAGATGGTTGCATAGCTCTGCACTATAAATACTTCACTAGCCAAAAAATCCCAGTTGACTGTCTCCATCAACGTGCCTGTTTTGATTCTGTGATTCAAAAATGATTCACGCGTGATACACATGATTCCAGGTTCTCGAATCATGCCACATGTGTCCTGCTTCGACGCTGCACCGGGCTTTCAAGGGTCACAGGGAGACCATGGGTGTCCGCATGTCTCCCACGTCACATCTGGATATTTCCCACCAAATGTGTTTGCAGATTCATCTGTTAATGGGCCTTTGGGTGGCTTTATCTTCAGCTATTCTGCATAACTATTGGAAACCTTTATGGGCATATTTTGCGTGTGCATTTATGCTTTCCATTTCTCCCTGTGTAGTAGACCAGGTGGTGAGTTGCTCAGTGTGTACTAACACTCTCCAACATTTAGAGGTGCTGGGCCCCAGTTTCCCATTGCCAGCCCCTTCCCACCAGTATTGTTGAAGGGCCCCAGTTTCTTTATAGCCTGTTCATGCATGACTGGTGTTCTCTGGATTGTAATTACTCTAGTTGACTTGAAATGGATTTTCAGGGGCTGGAGCGATAGCCCAGCAGGTAGGTGTTCGCCCTTGCACATGGCCGGCCTGCGCTGGCCCAGTTCAATCCCGGCATCCCATATGGTTCCCTGAGCACCGCCAGGAGTAATTCCTGAGTGCAGAGCCAGGAGTAACCCCTGAGCGTCGCCAGGTGTGACCCAAAAAGCAAAAATAAAAATAAAATAAAATAATAAAGTTTAAAAAAAATAAATGGATTTTCATTATAGTTTTGATTTGCATTTCTTTTGTGGTGAGCATCTTTTCAAGGACATGTTGATCATTTGTAGGGTTTTTTTTGTTGTTTATTTTTTGTTTTTGTTTTTTGCTTTTTGGCACTCAAAAATTACCTCCTGGCGGTGCTCAGGGGGACTGTATGGGATGTTAGGGATCAAATCCAGGTCAGCCACGCACAAGGCAACGCCCTAGCTGCTGTGCTATCGATAGCTACAGCCCCTGTGTAGATTTTTTTTTTTAATTTCTGCAGATGGCTGCTTACCTTGCAGGCAACCAACCTGTTGTCAATTCTTGGCTCAACATATGGTCCCTGAGTCTGCCCAGAGTGATCCCATAGCACAGGGCCAGGAGTAAGCTCTGGAGAACCACCGGGTGTGGTCCATAAATAAAATTAAATTCCTGCTAGGGAAGCTGAAGAGATTATACAGAGAGGGTGCTTACCTGCATGCAGTCAATCTGGGTTCTGACATCCATAGAGTCCTCTGGGATTTATCCCTGGTATCACATAGAGTCATCACCAGGAGTGATCCCTGAACACAGAGATAAGAGTAAGCCCTGAGCACAGACCAAAAAAAAAATTTTAACTAAAAAGTAAAATAAACATTTATTTGCATTAAATATATATATAGTAAGAAACCAATATCCAAGGTCAGGCAAAACATAGATCAGGAGGTCTTGTCAAAGGTGTAATCTACCACAAAGGTGTGGGAGTCAGAGATTAGGTAAGACAGAGAAGGGAACAGTGTGCAGCAATAATTGTCGAAAGTGCTAATACCAGCCCAGAACTGAGTATTTAATACAGGCAAAAAGATACATATGATAAACTCTAAATATATGTATTGCAATACACAGTGTGTAAGAAAAAGGAAAGAGAGAAAGAGAGAGAGAGAGAGAGAGAGAGAGAGAGAGAGAGAGAGAGAGAGAGAGAGAGCGGAGAGAAAAAGAACCTGCCATATCTCTATCTTGTTCCGAGCCCGTGGCCCCACCCAGAAACTCCCCCCAGGGCGACCAGCCATAGCATGCAGAGTCTCAGAAGCAATAGGTAGAGCTGGCATTCCAGCTCTCCAATAGCCCAGCTGACCATGAGGCTCCCAGGAGGACAGATGGGTTTTTGGGTGTTGACCCAACACCTCTGGGGGGGCTCCCGGAAGCAGCGGATGAGACTCACCCACCACAATAGCCGCCATTTTAGCTGTCCGGACCCGGTCCATCAAACTAGTGGAACCAATCATGTCCTAGAATATACTACACTCCACCGATGTGTAGGAAAGGTAGGCAGGAGGGAGAGATAGAGAGAAAGAGAGAAAAAAGGAGATACAGAACCCACCATGGAGGTGGGCTGGGGGGTGGAGGGGAGGGGAGGTGGGGACATTGGTGATGGGAGATGAGCATGGGTGGAGGGATGGGTGTTGGAACACTGTAGTACAAAAACTCAAGCATGGGCATCTTGTACCTGTATGTCTAGAGGTGGTGTAATAAAAATAATAATAAAAAGAAACTGCCATAGAGGCAGGCTAGGGGGGGGGAGGGAATTGGTGACATGGTGGTGGGAAATGGGCACTGGTGGAGGGATGGGTGCTGGAACATTGTAAGAACAAAACCCAAACATGAACTTCTTTGTGATTGTATATCTCACGGTGGTATAATAAAATATATATATACATTTTTTTTTTGCTTTTTTGGGTCACACCCAGCAATGCCCAGGGTATTGCCCAGGGGTATTCCTGGCTCTGCACTCAGGAATTACTCCTGGCAGTGCTTGGGGACCATATGGGATGCTGGGGATCGAACCCAGGCCGGCATGGGCCGGCCGCGCAGGTGCAAAGCAAATGCCCTATGCGCTGGACTATCGCTCCAGCCCATAAAAAAAAAAAAATTAAGTAAAATAATAGTAAAGAGTAATAGTAAATTAAGTAAAGAGTAATATAGTCAAATTCATCTATCTCTTCTTTTGTTTTTGTTGCTGCTATTGTTGTTGCTGTTGTTGTTGTTGATTTTGCTTTTTGGGTCACATCCGGCAATGCTCAGGGGTTTACTCCTGGCTCTGCACTCAGGAATTACTCCTGGCGGTGCTCGGGCGACCATATGAGATTCCAGGGATTGAACCCTGCTCAGCTGTCTGCAAGGCTAACGCCCTGCCTGCTGTGCTATCGCTCTGGCCCCTCTCTCTTTTTGATACACAACACAACTATTGGACAATCACAGGTCACAGAAACTTAAATCTACATTTCTTCTTAAAATGGAATGATTTCAATATGCACATTAGGTCTATGATCTATTGTGAGTTCATTTGAGTAGGATGTAAGGAAAAGGTTCAGTTTCACTCTTTGGGTCAGAGTTGGGGGCCACACCCAGCGAGTATCCAGGCTTGTCTCCTGGCTCTGTGCTCAGTGATGACTCCTGAGTCTGTGCTCAGGGAACCTTGCGTGGTGCTGGGCATCAAACTCAGTTTGGCTGCACACAAGCCAAAGGCCTCCCACCCCTGTGCTCTGCCTACAGCCCCTGTTTTATTATTTTTTCTTTTTTGGGTCACACCTGGCAATGCTCAGGGGTTACTCCTGGCTCTGCACTCAGGAATTACTCCTGGCAGTGATCGGGGGGACCATATGAAATGCCAGGGATCGAATCCAAGTGGGTGGCATGCAAGGCAAACATCCTACCTGCTGTGCTATCGCTCTGGCCCCAAAAAGATGATTTTTATCCCATATAATTCTCTGTCATTTTTTCCAAACAAATGACTGTTTTCCTGGGCAGAGCGATAGCCCAGTGGGTAGGGGCGTTTGCCTTGCACAGAGCCGACCCAGGTTCGATCCCGGCATCCCATATGGTCCCACGAGCACTGCCAGGAGTAACTCCTGAGTGCAGAGTGTAGAGCCAGGAGTAACCCTGAGCATCGCCGGATGTGACCCAAAAAAGGAAAAAAAAACGACTGCTTTCCTATGGCCAGAGCCTAAGAAGAGGCAGCGGCCCCCACACAACCTGCTCACACTCCGAAATGACTGATAATTGACATTTTGTGTGATCAACCTCCAGCCATCACAGTGGTAACAGATACAAGAACCACACTTAACCTCACCAAGTCACCTGGAACCTGGAACTCCCCATCTGCTGTGTATGACCTGTGCTGAGAAGGCAGCTGCTGACTTCTACTGAAACGCCATCCCAGCGCATTTGTCTGGGGAGCTGGGGACTGATTTTCCTGTTTTACCCATGACCTCTCCCAATAAATGCATTTATTAATTTCCATGAATTGTTGCAGCTGGTGGGAGGTGTGTGGCCGCTGCCAGTTGCATGGCTGGAGAATGTGGGCTGCCAACAAAGCGCCACGAAGGCGCTGACTCACCCCCCCCCCGGTTTCATCTCGCCCCCTGGGGAATTGGCGCCACTCCACAGCGAGGACACGGAAGGCTGTGCCGGCTCACTCCCACAGCGCAGCTCCGACTCATCACCTGAGGTTTGTGCCTTCAAAGTGAACTAAGTCAAGGGCTGGAGCGATAGCACAGCGGGGAGGGCGTTTGCCTTGCTCACGGCCAACCTGGGTTCGATCCCGGCATCGCATATGGTTCCCTGAGCACTGCCAGAAGTAACTCCTGAGTGTAGAGTCGGGGTAACCCCTGAGCATAGCTTGGTGTGACCCAAACCTAAACAAAACCAAGCCTGTGTCTGTTCCAGAAGACACCCAGAATGGAGCGGTGGAAGCAGAGAACCAGAACCGTGCCCCCCAGGATGGGCTGTGAGGAGAGAGAGAGAGAGGAAGAGGGGGAGAGAGAGAGAGAGAGAGAGAGAGAGAGAGAGAGAGAGAGAGAGAGAGAGAGAGA
>JAJIBD010008270.1:0-38379 GCA_021461705.1 Cryptotis parvus
CTTCCTTCCTAACTCCTTCCTTCCTTCCTTCCTTCCTTCCTTCCTTCCTTCCTTCCTTCCTTCCTTCCTTCCTTCTTCCTTCCTTCATTCTCTCCTGTCCTCAGTTCCTTCCTTTCCCTCCTGCTCTCTTTCCTTTCATCCCCTCTGCCCTTCTTTTGCTTCTATCTTCCTGTCAATATTAGAATTTTGCTCTACTCTGGGAAGGCCTTGTTCATAATTGCATTCTAATTTACCAGAATATCAACTCAATAGCCCAGTTATGTGAACAATAAGGATTATCAGTTTCATTTTCCCAATAATATCTGAAATTCAGGGAGTAAGTAACTCAGACAAACCCAGTCATTGTGGTGAGATAAAAGTTGTTTTCTATCTTTCCAACTAGCATATTTCCAACTAAAAGCATATAATTTAAAGATCAATACCTTATTTAAAATGCAAGGAAATATAAACTGTTCCACACTCAAAATTAACCACCACACCACACAAAAATCAAAGTGATACTTTTGCATATTTTCTTCAGAATGTATAGCCCGGTTGAACAAGGCTCGAATACTAAAAGATGATGATAGAAAAAAAATAAGCTTCTAAATTGGGATCCCTCAGATTTCTAGATATATGCATGATAACAATTTGCAAAGAACATAAAATATCAAGCAGTGTGCACAGTTGCAATTTTAACTTCCATGCATTTGTCAGTTTTAAAAAAAGCAATTTTGAGTGTCGGTACTCATGTATAAATTGATAAGCAGCTTTGATCTACCTAAAGCTTTCCAGGATAATATAAATGTTTCCAATAACACAAATGGCAAGTTAGGGGATACAGTATTTGTGTCTGACTTCTACGAATATGGTGGACTGTTGAGGAAAAGGAATAAATTCAAATCCTAGTATACTGGCAGTTGATAATGACTCATGAGTCTCTCCCTGATTTCCTCCTTCAAAATCAGGTTTTAGCTATATGCTCCTTCAGGTTACCCACGAAAACTAATTGTAATTACTGTGACTATGGCAAATATATAGAGACAAAGACCTGGTAAAGGAATCTGGGTTCATTTCTGATAACAGTGAAATGAGTGAAAAAATGATAAAAAATAGAACTATATTAGAGTATATCTTGTATCAACCCTTTAAAGGGCCCTGCTCAGTCTGCACAGTTGTAATGAAGTACTACCTCTGAAATTTGTCCATGTATTTCCTGTTTTGTTGGCTATGTGACTGTGTCTTATTTTGTTTCCTTTCCTGTCACTTTTTTTAAAAGAGGTCACCTAATTCTCCGTTCTTGTTTGTATGTTATAGCATTTGATACATCAGAAATACAGTATTGGACTAAGGCACTTGTCTTGCATGCGACCAGCCCAGTTTTGATCAGGGGCATTAAATATACTACCCTGAGCATGTCCAGGAGTGATCTTGAAGCTAAAGCAATCCTTCAGCACGATCACAATAACGATCTTCCCGTTCATCATCTATTTGCTAAGCGGGCACCAGTAATATATCCATATGCCCTGTCTCATGCCAGTAGAGCCAAGGGCATCGACTTGCTACAGGAACATAAAGAGCCTCAAACCATAACATTAGGTCATGGGAATGACCTAATATAATTGATACTGGTATTTGGCATATCCAAATACTACATGAGCAGCTTGCCAGGCTTGCCCGGGCGGGAGACATACTGTTGTAGTCACCTCCAAATAAAGCATTTATTGATGAACTGGGCCCAAACAAAAAGCAAAATACTGTTAATAATAGAATTTCATGCATACAGACAGAATTCTAACACCATGCCTCAACCAGAGTGTCCATTTTAGGACCTTTTCATTCACCAGCATCTTCACCTCCACCTCACCTCAGGTAATTCAGTTCTACAGACTAATTTTCAGGTTCTGTTGCCTTTGTTTTTTTATTTTTTTTTCATTTTTATTTTTACAATTACAAAGATATACAATTAAAAAGTTCATATTTGGGTTTTGGTCATACAGTGTTCCAGCACCCATCCCGCCACCAGTGCCCATCTCCCACCACCAATGTCCCTGGTTCCCTCCCCTCTCCCCCAGCCCTCCTCCATGGCAGGTTCTTTATTTCTTTCCATTTCTCTCACTTTCTCTTTTCCTTCCCCTCCAGACTATGGATTACAGAACACACACTAAAGGGTTTTCATGTGTATCTTTTTGCCTCTATTTAATGCTCAGTTCTAGGTTGGCATTAGTACCCTCGACAATTGTTAGCACACTGTTCCATTTTCTGTCTTACCTAGCCTCTGACTCCCACACGTTTGTGATAACTTCCACCTTTGAAAAGACCTCCTGATATATGTTTCACTTGACCTTGGATATTGGTATCATAATATGTACATATATATTTATGTTATGCAGATAAATGCAGTCATTCTGTATCTGTCTCTCTCCTTCTGGCAAATTTCGCTCAACATAATCTTCTCCATGTCCATCCGTTTATAGGCAAATTTTATAACTTCATTTTTTCCTAACAGCTGCATAGTATTCCATTGTGTAGATGTACCAAAGCTTTTTATCCAGTCATCGATTTTCGGGCACTCTGGTTGCTTCCAGATTCTGGCTATTGTGAATAATGCTGCTATGAACATAAAAGTAGGGATGGTGTTTCCGCTGCGTATTTTTTGGTTTCCCAGAGTAGATTCCCAGGAGTGGTATGGCTGGGTCAAATGGGAGTTCAATTTCTAGTCTTTGGAGGAATGTCCATATTGTTTTCCAGAAAGGCTGCACCAGCCGGCATTCCCACCAACAATGGATGAGTGTCCCCTTTTCCCCACATCCACGCCAGCACTTGTTGTTCTTGCTCTTTTGAATATGTGCCAGTCTCTGTGGTGTAAAGTGGTATCTCATTGTTTTTTTTGATTTGCATCTCTCTGATGATTAGTGATGATGAGCATTTTTTCATATGTTTTTTGGCCATTCAAATTTCTTCCTTGGTGAAGTTTCTGTTCATTTCTTCTCCCCATTTTTTGGATGGGGTTGTTTGTTTTCTTCTTGTAAAGTTCTACCAGTGCCTGATATATCCTGGATATTAACCCCTTATCAGATGGGTATTGGGTGAATATTCTTTCCCATTCTGTGGACTGCTTTTGTATCTTAGTCACTGTTTCTTTTGAGGTGCAGAAGCTTTTTAGTTTCATGTAGTCCCATATGTTTATCTTTTCTTCTAGTTGCTTTGTTAGTGATGTTTCACCTTTGAAGATGCCTTTAGCTTCAATGTCGTGGAGGGTTTTTCCCTATATTTTCTTCAATGTACTTTATGGATTCAAGTCTGATATTGAGATCTTTAATCCATTTTGATCTGATTTTTGTGCATGGTGTTAGACACAGGTCCAAATTCATTTTTTTACATGTCGCTGCCCAGTTTTCCCAACACCACTTGTTGAAGAGGCTTTCCTTACTCCATTTTAGACTCGTTGCACCTTTATCAAAGATTAAATGATCATGTGTTTGAGGTTGGGTGTCAGGATACTCAATTCTATTCCATAGGTCCACAGGTCTGTTTTTATTCCAATACCATGCTGTTTTAATTACTACTGCCTTGTAGTACGGTTTGAAGTTGGGAAAGGTGATGCCTCCCATCTTCTTTTTCCCGAGGATTGCTTTAGCTATCCTTGGGGGTTTATTGTTCCATACAAATTTCAGGAGTGTTTGGTCAATTTCTTTGAAGAATGTCATGGGTATCCTTATAGGGACTGCATTGAATCTGTACAGAGCTCTAGGGAGTATTACCATTTTGACAATGTTGATTCTCCCCATCCATGAGCAGGGAATATGTTTCCATTTCCTTGTGTCCTCTTTTTATCTCTTGGAGCAGTGTCTTGTAGTTTTCTTTGTACAGGTCCTTTACACACTTGGGTAAGTTGATTCCTAGGTATTTGATTTTCTGTGGCACAATTGTGAATGGAATAGTTTCCTTAATATCCCTTTCTTCTCTTATGTTATTTGTATATAGGAAAGCCACCGCCTTTTGGGTGTTGATTTTGTATCCTGCCACTCTACTATGTGTCTATTGTTTCTAGGAGTTTTTTGGTAGAGAGTTTAGGGTTCTCTAGGTATAATATCATGTCATCTGCAAATAATGATAGCTTGACTTCTTCCTTGCCTATCTGGATGCCCTTGATGTCCTTTTCTTCTCTGATTGCTATGGCAAGTACTTCCAGTACTATATTGAATAAAAGAGGTGAGAGTGGGCAACCTTGTCTTGTCCCTGATCTCAGGGGGAAGGCTTTCAACTTTCCCCATTTAGAATGATGCTCGCTGTGGGCTTTTGGTAGATGGCTGTAACTATCTTGAGGAAAGTCCCTTCAATTCCCCATTTTCTGGAGGGTTTTAATCATGAACGGGTGCTGGATCTTGTCAAATGCTTTCTCTGCGTCTATTGATAGGATCATATGGTTTTTATTTTTTCTCTTATTGATATGATGTATTATGTTGATTGACTTGCGAATGTTGAACCATCCTTGCATTCCCGGGATGAATCCTACTTGGTCATGATGTATAATCTTCTTGATGAGTCTTTGGATTCTGTTTGCTAGTATTTTGTTGAAGATCTTAGCATCCGTGTTCATCAGGGATATTGGTCTGTAGTTTTCTTTCTTTGTGTTGTCTCTCCCTGCTTTGGGTATCAGGGTGATATGTGCCTCGTAGAAGCTGTTTGGGAGTGTTTCTGTTTCTTCTATTTCCTGGAAGAGCTTGAAAAGGACTGGCAGTAGGTCCTCCTTAAAGGTTTGGTAGAGTTCACTAGTGAATCCGTCTGGACCTGGGCTTTTGTGTTTGGGAAGACTTTTAATTACTGTTTCTATTTCCTCAATGGTGATAGGCTTATTCAGGTATTGGAGCTCTTCTTGTTTCAGCCGTGGGAGGTTATAGGACTTCAGGAATTGATCCATTTCTTCTAGATTCTCATGTTTCACGGCATACAGGCTCTCAAAGTAATCTCTGATGATCTTTTTGGATTTCTGTGGTTTCTGTTGTGATGTCACCATTTTTATTTCTGATTCTGTTTATTTGGGTTCTCTCTTTCCCTGTCCTTACAAGTCTTGCCAATGGTTTGTCAATCTTGTTTATTTTTTTAAAAAAACCAGCTCTTGGTTTCATTAATCTTTTGGATTGTTTTTTTTGGTTTCCAACTCATTGATTTCCTCTCTAAGTTTTATTATTTCCTTTTTTTTGCCTGGGTTGGGCTCCTTTTGTTGGTCTTTTTTCTAATGTCTTCAGCTGTGTAGTCAGGTTATTTATGTGGGCCCTCTCTTGTTTCCTGATGAATGCTTGCAGAGCTATAAACTTCCCTCTTAACAGGGCTTTTGCCGTGTCCCACAAGTTCTTATAGTTGGTGTCTTCATTTTCATTTGTTTCCAGAAATCTTTGGATTTCCTGTTTGATTTCTTCTATGACCCATTTGTTGTTCAGGAGTGAGCTGTTCAGTTTCCAGGTGTTTGGTTTGACTCCCTGTTTCTGTGTACAGTTAACTTCCATTTTCAGTGCATCATGGTCTGAAAAGATAGCTGACACAATTTCTATCTTTTTTATTTTATTGAGGTATGCTTTGTGGCTCAGCATGTGGTCTATCTTGGAGAATGTTCCATGTGCACTAGAGAAAAATGTGTATTCAGCTTTTTTTGGCATGAAAAGCCCTGTATATATCCACTAGCTTTCTTTCTTCCATTTCTTCCTTCAGGGCCAATATTTCCTGGGTGAGTTTCAGTCTTGTTGATCTATCCATCATTGATAGAGCAGTGTTGAAGTCTCCAACTATTATTGTGCTACTGTTAATGTCTTCTTTGAGGTCTCTTAGCAGTTGTTTTATGTATTTTGCTGGCCCCTCGTTGGGTGCATATATGTTTAGTAGTGTAATTTCTTCCTGGTGTACATACCCCTTAAGTAATAAGAAATGGCCTTCGTTGTCCCTTCTAACCTTTTTCAGCCCGAAGTCTATATTATCTGATACTAATATGGCCACACCAGCCTTTTTGGAGGAGTTTTTTGCATGGAGAATGGTCTTCCAACCTTTGACTTTGAGTCTGTGTTTGTTCTGATTATTCAGATGCGTTTCTTGTAGACAGCAGAATGTTGGGTTCAATTTTTTAATCCATTTTGTTACTCTGTGTCTCTTAATTGGTGCATTTAGACCATTGACATTGAGAGATTATTGTCATCGGATTTTGTGTCATCCTTCCGTTTGTGCTTGTTGTGCTTATGGGTTTGGTCGTATTACAGTAGACCCTTCAGTCCTTCTTTAAAGTTGGTTTTGAGTCCATGAAGTTCCTGAGTTGTTGCTTATCCATGAAGTTGTGTATCTTTCCTTCATATCTGAATGTGAGTCTGGCTGGGTAAAGAATTCTTGGTGAGGCCTGCAGTTCATTGAGCCTTTTCACAATATCCCACCATTGTTTTCGGGCTTGGAGTGTTTCATCAGAGAAGTCTGCTGCAAATCTTAGAGATGTTCCTTTGTATGTGATTTCCTTCTTTGATCTTGCTGCTTTCAGTATTCTATCTCTATCTATAGTTTTTGTCATTTTAATTAAGCTGTGTCTTGGAGTATTCTTGTTGGGGTTTCTTTTAGCTGGTATCCTACGGGCCTCCTGGATCTTGAGGCAAGCGTTCTTTAGTTCCCGGAACTTCTCAGCAATGATGGCTTTGACAGTTTCTTCTTCATCAGGGTTTTCTTTTTGCCCTTCTGGGACCCCAATGATCCGTATGTTGTTTCTTCTGGCTTCATCCCGATTATCTCTTGTTGTCTGTTTGGTAATTGTGAGTCTTTTTTTCTATCTTCTGGTATTGTGTAGAGAATCTTTGGAACTTCGTCTTCGAGATCACTAATTCTTTCTTCAGTAGCTATTATTCTGCTATGATGGCTTTCCACTCTGTTTTTCATTTCATTTACCTCATTTTTAATATCTGTCATTTCCATTTGCATTTTCCTCACTTCTTCTCTCATGTCCTCTTGTATTTTTATTGATTTTTGCATTCCATTGCTTCTTTGAATTCCTTGTGAATCCTTAAAATTTCTTTCCGAAATTCCTTATCAGAGAGGTTATACAACTCATTGGTATTGCTTGGCTCATCTGGACTAGTGACTTCACTCACAGAGCTTGATGGAATTTTTGCGTTGCTTTACCATTATGAGTATTGTAGGTTGCAAATGTGGGGTCTTGGGTGACTAGATAGTACAGTTAGTAGGTGTCTGGTCTGTTTGCAGAGTTTGGGTGAGTAGCAAGGATGTAGGAACCAAGGTTCACTGGTACCTCATGCAAGATAGGTAGTAAGAGGGTCGGCGCAGGCGCCGCTACCATCTGCATGGTTTTGAGTTTTTGGGATGTTCCCAGAAGCGCAGCGCCCCAAGGGATCCTTGGTGAAACCAAGGCAGTTTGCCTTGGTTCCCGTTGATGGAGTTTCCGCTCTTCCCTGGGGCAACTTGGGTCCGTGGAGATGCAGGGTCACACACACACCCTTTACAAGATGGTAGGATCCATTTTTACGAATGACTAATGAACATCTTTTGATGTTTATGTTACTATTTTTATAAATTTCCTCTGAATCAGTATCCAAAATGTTACAGAAATCTGTGTAATCTGCAGACCTTGAAGGGTTTTCGGTTCTATTGCCTTTGGCCACATATTATTCCTTTGCTGTTTCTTTATATTACACATGAGAGAGATCATTTTATACAGAAAACGGGATAATTTATATTTTCTTAAAGCCAACTAATACATATATGTTTGTGTGTGTGTGTGTGTGTGTGTATCACTGTATCACTGTATCACTGTCTTCCCGTTCATCATCGATTTGCTTGAGCAGGCACCAGTAAAATCTCCATATGACCTGTCTCATGCAAGTAGAGCCCAAGGGCACCTGCTTTCTCCAGGAACATAAAAAGCCTCAAACCATTCCACTAGGTCATGGGAATGAGTTCTATAATTGTTACTGGTATTTGGCATATCAAATATGACACAGGTACCTTGCCAGGCTCTGACGTGTGGGTAGCATACTCTTGTAGTCATTGCAAAATCCAGCATTTATTGATGAACCGTGCGGCCATGCATGGCGCGGCTGAGCTGGGCTGTGGTTGTCTGGTCTGCTGGGTGGAGTTCTGATGAGGGGAAGTCCGGATGTGGAAAATGGAGGCCCCTCATGGAGTGGGGGGTCATCTGGCTTGTTGTGAGGCTCTACTGGGGTGGCGGGCCAGGGCCAGAACCCGCCATCCCTCCCGGGCACCTCATGAGTGGCTGGGCACAGGGAGAGCCAGTAGTAGCTCTGCCACATGTCTCTGGATTAGCATACCTGGGCCGGATTAAAAAAGACTGCTGCAGCGTGGTTCTCGATGAGTCAGGCTGTGATAGGCTAGTCTGCTGGGTGGAGTTTCGAGGAAGGGAGAATCCGGTTGTGGATAATGGAGGCCCTCAGGGAGTCGGGGGTCGTCTGCCTTGTTTGAGGCTCTGTTGGGGTGGCGGGCCAGGGCTAGAAACTGCCATTCCTCCCGGGCACCTCATGAGCAGCTGGGCACAGGGAGAGCCAGTAGCAGCTCTGCCCCCATGTCTGTGTGTGTATATATATATATATATATATATATATACACATAATTCTTATGTATATATATATAAACAATTTCTTTATCAACTACTCTGTTCTTGGATACTTGGATTGGTTTCAGATCATGCTATTATGAATAGTGCAATAATAAGCATAGAAGCACAGATGTGTCTTTTTATTTTATTACACCATTTTTATACATACAATTGCAATATGCTCATTCTCGAGGTTTGTTTCTACAGTGTTCCAACACTCATCTCTCCACCGAACCCATCTCCCATCACCAATGTCCCCACCTCCCTCCCCTCCCACACCCCAACTACTTGGTGGGTTCTGTATATCTCTTCTCTCTTCTCCATCTCTCCCTCCCACCTGCTTTTCTTACACATCGTAGAATGCAGTACATTAAAAGACATAACTGTTTCCACTAGTTTGATGGACCATATAGCTGCTTGCAGCCACATGACTTAGGGGCCTCATGGTCAGCATCCAGACAGTGAAAATGGTGGCTAATGTGGGGGTGAGTCTCATCCAGCTGCTTCTGGGACCCCACCGAGGTGATGGGCCAACACCCAAAACCCATCTGTCCTCCCGGGGACTCATGGTCAGCTGAGCTAGGGAGATCCAAGTTCCAGTTCCCCAGCTGCGACTGAGGCTCTGCATGCTATGGCCAGTCGCCCCAGGGCAGCTCCTAGGCGGGGCTATCGGGCTCAGACAAAATGGTGAGGGGAAGGGGCGACCCCAGCTCCATCTGATGAACTCCCCGCTTTTCCTGCTTTTTGGGAGCTGCCTACCTGAGCTCAAAATCGTTTTGCTCTGTTAATCTGGTCTGGAGGTCAGCGTCCCTCCAAGGTGGGCTCTAATGTGCTGCAGCATCCAGACAGTGAAAATGGCAGCTAATGTGGTGGGTGAGTCCCATCCAGCTGCTTCCAGAACCCCCCAGAGGTGATGGGCCAACACCCAAAACCCATCTGTCCTCCTACAGGCCCCATGGTCAGCTGAGCCAGGGTAGAGCTGAGTTTCAGCTCCTCCAGCTGTGTCTGAGGCTCTGCATGCTATATTAAACTTTCCAGTTTGATGCAAATAGAATGATTGGTGAAGTTTACAAATGAAAAGATCCTGAAAGGACCTGGTGCTAAAATCCATTGTGTCTAAGATTAAACTGTGGCAGCCTGCACAGCTGTGGATCTGGAGTCTCTATCTTGCGGGTTGGCTATAGTGGCTGGAGCTCAGGGTCCCACCCACTGAGCCCCGGAGGCTGGGGACTGGGAAGAGGCCCCCAATCCTTGCTCCGAGTCTAGCAGGCGTGACTGCCTGCATGGCGAGTAGACCCTAGGAGCCATGTAGGACACAACCAGGCACTGGCCGAGCCTTTTTGCCTTTCCCCAGGAACTCCATAGGGCTTTTCCGTTTTTAAATATCTGAGCGTAGAACTCAGAGTAAGTCCTGAGCACCACTGAATGTGCCCCTCACTATAAAGGATCAGTTACCATTTTTACATCTTCTGTATGTATATTCCTCGACCTCATCAGGTAGAATCACTCAGGTCACATACTCCCCACTTGTTTGCATTTATCATGCCCTATTTAAATTATTCCCTTACCTATATATCCTTGTTAGAAGCCTATAATTTACTTGCAGTCAGGAACTATGAATAATTCAACACTGTGTTCCCAACATCCAAGATAAAAACTTATTTGCTCTTAACAATGTTTGCTGAATGAACAAATTATGGCATAGTGTCACTTTCAGTGCTTTTAGTGAATTTCCTTCATGATAAAAACAAAACTGCAATAATATTAGAAAAATTTAATCAGAAAATATTTTATTTACTCAGAGAAATATTTCATATGCCATTTAAATAACTAATTTCTTCCTAAAATTTGCATACATGTACATAAAATTATTCAGCCTTATGTTGGTCTCTGCTACTGATTAAATGCCAAATGGGAAATATGATTTAGGAATTTAAATGATTAACTAGATTGTGTGAAGAGTTGCTAAGGTAACAGCTTCAGGACACTTGATGGTCAATTTTTATTTAGTAATTGACCATTATGGTGGGTGACCAGCCAAACTGACAAACATAAAATAAAATTGATCTTGTTGAGAAGGGATGTTGTTATGCATGGAGAACTACTTCCTGTTATTACACCAGTTTCAGGAAAAGAAAATTCTCTGTAATGAAACAATATAAACACCATCACATTCAGTTGTGAGTAGACAAGTGTGTCCTAGGTTGATGTGGCTAAAAAGAAATGAACCATTTTTTTTCAAAACAAAAATTTAGGCCAGAAGCATAGTATTTTATACGATATGTTTATATTATTTTGTGATTTATTAAAGTAAGTAAATTTAAGATATATCTTTTAAAATGTGTTGTGGGCACTCTTGATAGACCTGTTAGTGCTTTCCTCAGCAATTCAAACTAACTATAAGACCTGGGATCATTGTGACTGGGTGAGTGATATATTTAAGGCAATATCTAAAAAAATATCACCTGCTTCATGGGGTTTAATGCCTAGTCACCTATTGAATAATAGAACTTTAGTCATGTGGATAATTTACATTCCAGAAATAGCCAGGTAAAATATACAATATTTTGTGAGGTGGGGGGGAAGGGGTGAAAAAAAATATTATTCTAGAGAAAGCTACTCAGTAGCATCTGGGTGTTATTAGCGGTAGATATCATATGTAGACACAGATTACTGTTTATTTGAAACTTTTGCAGAAATGAACTAATAGAAATCTCATTTCTCTCAACCCCATAACATAGCTAGTACACTTCACATAGGTTTAACCTTTCATAAATATCTGAGTTAGAATTAAACAGCCTAACTTTGCCAATTAAAGCTTTTATATTCAGCTTCTAGTTATTCTTATTTTAGACACATAAATGCATTGTTAAATGATGCTGTCATACCTTTCTAAAAAATTACCTGAAGAGGGGAAGAAAAGAGAAGAAAAATATTCAATCATATCTTTAAAATCAAGACAGAGAGGGGGCAGGTAGATTTTGTCCAAGTAATTTCTCAAGATTTCAGTTTGAGTATCAGCACCTTTGTGCATTACCCCATGAAGGTACTCCTGGATCAGAAGATGAGATCTTTTATTTAAAATTAGGGTAATATTAACAACCTGTGGGGCTTTCCAGCTTTCTTCGTCTTGGGTCTATGCACCTAACTTAAAAACTCAGACAGTCCTACAATCATATAAGACTTTAAATGATCGCATTGCCACCGAATATTGAAAACATCCCATCATATACAAGCCTAAGAGGTCAACCAATACATGTGATAAGAATATCCACACTGAGATTCAGAGAGAGAAAACTTGAAAGTTTTTTGAGGTTTCACGTTGACATTTCATCCAGGGTTTCCTGGAAATAGTGGACCAAATTTTTTTCATCTGACTTATATTTGTCTCAAATAATGAAATTTGAAGTGAATAACTCATTGAGGACCATCATTTTGATACTTTTCTTAACATATATAAACTGATATTAGGTATGCTGAAAATAATTAAAGTTATCTTTTTTTTAATGTTCAAGAGAGAGTTTGTTTGCTTTCTGACAAGTTATGATGATAGAGCTCTGCCAGAAGCCATTTGTAATTGTAGTTAAAAAGTTATTTTTTTTTTTTTTCGTTTTTCTTTGTGTTTGTTTTATGGACACACCAGACCTTACTTCAAGGCTTATTCCTGGCTAAGGGATCACTCCTGGCAGGTTCAGCTATGTGGTGCCAGGGATCAAACCCACATCAGTCACATGTAAGGGAAGCATCTTATCCACTTTTCCATTTGTCCAAACCTGAGAATTCTTCTCTTCAATGGATATTTGTAGAGAAGAAAGAGAATATAAGAATTATGAGTAAATAAATGGCACAAACAAGATTTAGAAGGGTTTTGCTGCTGCTTAAAACATGAGCATATGCCAGAGGATTCTAACATGTTCCTGTGATGAGGACACTAGTAAAATATAAAATAACAGTAATTTCACTGCCGTGTTAGAATATAAATATATATATACACTTGCATATATATATACATATATATGCATTATTTTAGTCATCAAAGTGATATAAGGGAGAATATATATTCCATTTTATTCATTGGGAAAATTCAGGATTCGATAATTGTCTAAAAGTTATACAGCTATCACATTAGGTATTATTCTGAATTGAATGCTCTGGTTTTCTACTACTGAATAACATTAAGCTTATGAATGACCTACAAACAATTGTGTCTTATTAAAGTACATTCCTATAGAGAAAGCTTACACCTGCCATAAGTGCTTTGCACAGTAATCTCAACATCAACTATTTAAGGACTCTCACTAAAGTATAAGGACTCATCCAAGATTGCAACCTCTCAAGATAAACCTATTCCAGTGGCTGATGAAGGCAAAGTTGTAAAGGCTCAGATATTTATTTCCAATATCAGAAAAACTCACTGAGACTTTTTTTTTTTTATTATACCAGCATGAGATATACAATTACAAAGATGTTCATGTTTGGGTTTCAGTCATACAGTGTTCCAGCACCCATCTCTCCACAACTGCCCATTTCCTACCACCAAAGTCTCCTCATTCCCTCCTTCCTACCTCAGCCTGCCTCTATGGCAGGCACTTTTTCCCTCCTCTCTCTCTCTCTCTCTCTCTCTCTCTCTCTCTGTCTCTCTCTCTCTCTCTCTTTCCCCCTTCTGCATTACATGTCCAGCCCATCTCTCTCTCTCTTTCCCCCTTCTCTCCCTCTCTTACACATTGTGGCTTGCAATACATACATTTAGAGGTTATCATGTATTTCCCTTTACCTACATTAAATGCTCAGTTCTAGGCTGGTATTATCATTTCTGATAATTATTAGTACACTGTTCCTTTCTCTGTACTACCTAACCCTGACTCCCACACACTTGCAGTTGATTTCACCCACTGACAAGACCCTGATGAGACTTTTTTAGTCTATTCATCTCTAGGACCTTACTTCACATTTGACCTCTCCTACCCAATTGGAGTCTTCCCATTCCTTTTATGGAGATTCATTCTTCCTAATAAATCTATTGTGCATAAATACTCATATAAGATTTTTTTCCTGAAGAAACTAATTTTCTATAAGGCTTAATAATGTGACTAACAAGTGGAGGAATGACACAAAGGGAAGTTAAAGTTAAGGACTGAGAATTGGGTGCACCCAGGTGGGATAGGGACGTTACTCCAGGAGCAATGGAGTGGGTGCGGTTCAGTTAACCTATGCTCCCTTCAGGACAATGAGGATTAAACCTGAAATGGCTAGGACTATAATCCAACAAAAAACTACTTTTTTTTAATCCAACAAAAAATTACAGGAGTAGTTTTACACTCCTGGGGAAGAAAATACTTTTTAAAAAGTCATTATCTCCCATAGTAGTAGTTCTGTTTTAAATCCCAAAATTTCAGACCAGTCTTTCCCAGTATTGACAAAAAGTCTTTAAGAATATACTGTTTTCTTGATATTAAAGTTTGTGCACTTCAAATTTTCCCCTTCACTTGATCACTTGACATCCCGATATTCGTCAATTTGCTCGGCGGGCGCCAGTAATATTTCAATTTGAATTGCTGTCAAGTGCCGGTGTAGCCCAATGGCATCTGGTTGCTTCAGGAATACAAAGAGCCTCAAACCGTTCATTCATGGTCTTTTTTTTTTTTTTTTTTTTGCTCTTTTGGGTCACACCGGCGATGCTCAGGGGGTTACTCCTGGCTCTGCACTCAGGAATTAATCCTGGCAGTGCTCGGCGGACAATATGGGATGTCGGGGATCGAAACCCGGGCCGTCATGGGCCGGCCGCGTGTAAGGCAAACTACCCTACCCGCTGGACTATCGCTCCGGCCCCTCATTCATGGTCTTGAGGAAGAAGTCTGACCATCCTGTAGGTGGGCGCCACGTGATCTTTTGACATCCCGTGGGATCCAGTCGGTAATGGCTCTAGTCCAGCGATCATCTCCAAATTGCATTACATGTCCAGCCCATCTCATTTTCGATGCCTTGGCAAATGACACAGCGTCCCTGACTCTGGAACAGTGGCGGAAGTCGGAGCTCCGGATTCCTTCTTTCACTTGAGTGAGGTGTGATATTCCAAGCATAGCTCTTTTGATTCCTCTTTGGGAGACCCGAATAGCATTCTCATACTGCTTTCATAGGGCCCAGGTCTCTGAGGCATATGTTAATGCAGGGAGAACGGTGGAGTTGAAGAGATGTGCCCAGACCTGGAGGTTCTTTGTCTTTTCGCTATTTCTTTGGTGCTTTTGAAGGCATTCCATGCTGCTCTCTTCCTCCTGCGCAGCTCAGGTTTTAGGTCATTCATCATGTTGACTTCTCGACCTAAGTACATATAACTGCTGCATTCAGTGAATTTGTTTCATTGAGAATATGTTTCTTAATTTTGAATGCCAAATAACATTTTACATTAAATTGTTATTATAAGAAATGTCAGAAATAGACTGTAGAACACATAGTATAATGAGCTCCGGTTGTAATATATACATTTTGCTACATGTCAGAAATAATATTTAATGTGCTTTTACCTCCTCTATTAGCCATCAGTTCATTTTGAAGAAAATACCAGGTATGATATCATTATATCATTTTATCTGTAAAAAACAGTACTATTCCTGCAACATGGATAGAAGTAGAGGGTTCAAACAAAATTAATGAGAAAGATATTAGATTATCTTACTCATATGTGGTATCTGAATGAACTAGTTCCAGAGGCCCCATTCACTCTCAATGGAACAAACATCTCTGAATGCAGCAGTTATGTGTACCTAGGTCGAGAAATCAACATGATGAACGACCTAAAACCTGAGTGTGCAGGAGGAAGAGAGCAGCATGGAATGCCTTCAAAGGCATCGAAGAAATAGCTAAAAGGACAAAGAACCTTCGGCTCTGGGCACATCTCTTTGACTCCACCGTTCTCCCTGCATTAACATATGCCTCAGAGACCTGGGCCCTACAAAGCAGGATGAGAATGCTATTCGGGACTCCCAGAGAGGCATCGAAAGAGCTATGCTTGGAATATCATGCCTCACTCAAGTGAGAGAAGGAATCGGAGTTCTGACCTCTGTCGCTATTCCAGAATCAGGGACGCTGTCTCGTTTGCCAAGGCATCGAAAATCAGATCGGCTAGACATGTAAAGTGATTTGGAGACAACCCCTGGACTAGAGCCATTACCTACTGGATCCCACGGGATGTCAAAAGATCACGTGGCCGCCCACCTACAAGATGGTCAGAGCTCCTTGTCAAGACCCTGAAGGAACGGTTTGAGGCTCTTCATATTCCTGAATCAACCAGATGCCATGGCTACATTGGCACGTGATAGGGTCCAATGGAAATGTTACTGGCGTCCGCTCGAGCAAATCAATGAATAAAAGGGATTCAAGTGATCAAGTGATCAAGTGATGTGGTATCTGAAGAAACAAAACAAAGAAATAAACAATGTCTAATGAAAAAAATCAATAGTTTGCTACAATATATCTAATTTATGGAGTGGTGAGGTAGGAGGTTGTGAGAGATGGGAAAAATGGAATGAAATGGGAAGGAAAGATTAAGACTGAGGGACAGGAATTAAGGGCATTGCCACTTTGAATGTGGGAGTGGTGCATTAGTATTGTATGCCAAAATATAAATATTAACAATATTGTAAATCATATAACCTCAATTATAAAGAAACCCCACCAGAAATGTTTTACTGAGAATCTTTCTAAAATATTTCAGATAATCTTCTCACCAAGAATCTCTCTAAAATATCTCTGATATTCTTCTCACCAAATATTTTGAAATGATTCATATATAGTATGATTCAGGCCTTTTTTAGCTCACTGTTCTGTTTTACACTATTTACAGTTACAATAATTTAAACATGATTAAAATGAAAGGATAGAGTGAAGAAGGGAGTTTGAGTGGTTTCCTAGAATAGCATGTTCTGCTAAATCATTAAAGAAAGACTCTGAAGTGGTCTTAATTAAGAAAAACAAATTTACAGAGAATAGTTTATCACTACAAAAATTCCTTCATCCTTTGTAGTCAATCTGACTCAAACACTTCTCTGATCTATTTCTAATCTATAATTTTTCCATCATAAGTGAGCCAAGATTAATTTTAGTGTCTTTGACATAGCACAGTGTTTTCAAGATTTATCCATGTCATTGTATCTATTTACAGTTTTCCCCTTTTCACTGTTAAATAATATTCTATTATATTACAGCTGTAAACCTAACTTTCCACATTCTCAGTTGAACTCAGCCAGCATTTATGCTGCTTGGCTAATGTTTGGTGTTATTAGAAAGATGTCATCAGCGAAGCAGAGGTGGTGTAGTTGCCGACCATCTATCTTGACTCCCATTCCTTTCCAGTCTAATTGTCGCATGATGTTCTCGAGCGTGGCACTGAAGAGTTTCGGAGAAATGGTATCACTCTGTTGAACCCCTCTTTTGACATCAATGGTCACTTTCTTTGTAGAATGTTGAGATCTTGGTGAATCCATAATAGAGCTCAAGAAGGATCTTGATGTATTGGGTTTGAATACCCCGTTTGGCTAAGGCTTCGATGACCGCTTCGGTTTCAACAGAGTCAAAGGCTTTCTTTAAATCAATGAACGTGAGACAGTGGCATCTTGAACTCCCTACTAACCTCAATGAGCTTGTTTACCATGTGGTTATGGTCCATTGTGCTGAATCCTTTTCAGGCGCCAGCTTGCTTGCATGGTTGTTCTAGTGTTCTGCCAATCCTGTTTAGGATGACTCGTATGAACAGCTTGTAGATGATGGACATCAGGCAGAGGGGCGATAGTTGCCAATGTCGTGGATGTTTCCCTTCTTGAACAGGGAAAACTGTCCTGCTGGTTTTCCATCAGGAGGGCACCTTGCATTCAAACAGGTAGCGTGTGAAGAGCCAAGCCAGTGTATTGACGAGTACTGACGGCAGATTCTTCAGGTGTCAGGTCTGACTTTGTCTGGTCCTGGTGCTGATCGCTTCTTTACTAATGAAATGGCATGTTGGATTTCAGAAGGGAGAACATTGGGAACTACATATCCATCCTGTGGAATTTGGTATGTGGGCAGGTGGATGTGGCTATCAAAGAGATCTGAGTAGAAGTCATGGATGGTATTCTCCATTGCCTTTCTGCAAGATGTGATAGATCCATCAGGTCGGTGGAGGGCAGTCATCTTGGTCTTATAGTTTGAGAAGGACAGGCGGGCATTGCTAATGCTTTTCCCAGTATCTGCTGCATTGGCTAGTGTTTCTGCTCTTCTCATGAAAAATAAACTAGTTCCAGAGGCCCCATTCACTCTCAACAGAACAAACATCTCTGAATGCAGCAGTTATGTATACCCAGGTCGAGAACTCAACATGATGAACGACCTAAAACCTGAGCTGCGCAGGAGGAAGAGAGCAGCGTGAATTGCCTTCAAGAGCATAGAAGAAATAGCTAAAAGGACAAAGAACCTCCTGCTCGGGGCACATCTCTTCAATTCCACTGTTCTCCCGCATTAACATATGCCTCAGAGACCTAGGCCCTACAAAAATAGGAAGAGCATGCTATCCGGATCTCCTAAAGGGGAATCGAAGAGCTATGCTTGGTATATCACACCTCACTCAAGTGAGAGAAGGAATCGGAGCTCCGACTTCCGTCGACAATCCAGAGTGAGGGAAGCTGTCTCATTTGCCAAGCCGTCGAAAATCAGATGGGCTAGCCATATAACGCAATTTGGAGATGACAGCTGGACTAGAGCTGTTACCGACTGGATGCCACGGGATGTCAAAAGATCATTTGTGTTGTACAATGGTTGTTTAGTAGTTTTCTGTGTAATGAGCTGTTGGCTCCAGTACATTCCTCAGTGGACAGGTGTCTGCTTGCCTTCCCAAATCACCATTCCACTTGTCAGTCACATTGTAGGTCAAGGACTAAATGGAACTGGGGCCAGAATACTTTTCTTATTTGATGAGTACAGGCCTTCCTTTGTGGGTTGATTTGGTTGAAAACACAAAAACAGCCATGGTTACTGTTCATGCTCTGCGTGTTTTTGATGTAGGAGGATTTTGTTGTTTAGGACTTCTATCATAATGTAAAATTATTAGGGTTTTCAACTGTGCATGTTTTTATTGCCATGTATCATGAAAAGAGATGCCTAAATACTCTTCTAAATCCAAGGTATATTAAAATTTAAATTTATTTGTCTAACTGCAATAGGAATATACATGCTGAGAATGCATTTGCATCTGGTTTTTCTTTGCTGACATGGGGAAATGGTGATAGCACCAAAGTCTCAAAGCTAAAACTGACAGGTAGAAACAATCTAATGTCTGAACTCGGGTGTTGTTGAAAAGCAGCTTTACTTGAGTTGGGAGGCAGAGAAGTATGAGAGTCTCTATTGAATGTGTCTTGGGATTTTCAAGTGGAGATAGACTGCAGTGGTTTAAACCTGGTTTAAGTGTTGTCGGTTCTATAATTTCTACTGCTACCCAAATGTGAATTTTATGTTTATTTGCATTTCTAGAAACATTTCTGATTTTGAATGACTGATTGTGGCCAGAAACCTGTGACTCTTGGAAGTGTTTCTCACCATCAATATCTAATAAAGTCTCCTGAGTAAATTGAAAAAAAAATAGATCATGTGGTCAGACTTCTTTGTCAAGACCCTGAACAAACGTTATGAGGCTCTTGGTATTCCTGAAGCAACCAGATGCCATTGGGCTACTCTGGCACGTGATAGGGTAAATTGGAAATATTTTTGGCACCCACTCCAAGCAAATCGATGAATAATGGGATGTCCTTAGATCAAGTGAAATATATCACAAAATTTCAATTAAAAATTTTTCAGTTTGGTGATCACAAATAAAACCAGTATAGTCATTTTCATTCAGACTTGTTGGAAAATATATTTCATCTTATTTGGGAAATGCCAAAGAATGGGATTGATTGGCACTATGGTAAATGTGTATTTAACTTTCTGAGGAACTACACAAATCTTTTTTGGAACTGCTAGACCATTGTTTGCCTTCCACCCATAATATAAGACAGTTGCAGGAATGTTTAAACAAAGGTGCAAGTATCATTCCTCAAAATAATTTATAAAATATATTTGATCATTACCATGTTTTATTTCTAAATGGCTGTTTTGCTATTTTTCTTTCTTTTTTCAGTTATTTTTTTCCTATTTGAATGAGACGTATAGTTAATTTTCTGGTATTTTAATCTCATTAGCATAAACAATAAGTGTTCAAGGCTATTAACTTTCCACAACCCATTGCTTTTTTTAGGCACAAAAATTTTTGTAGAAGTCCTGGATCTTTTCATTACTGAAACCCATATTTGCTGCTGTGACATATTCCTAGAGAGCTCCTACAATAGACTACAGGGCTTCAAGCCCTAGCGAGGGAAACAGATGACATAGTTCCAGATGCAGATTTTAGACTAGGGAAATGTTTACCAGAGAGAAAATATTATAGGGACAAGACCAGGTTACCGTACACTGGAAGCAAGCAGTTGGAGGACAGGACTTAGGACATTGTAAAGTGGACCAGGCATCAAGGGACAGGATGAGCGATGTACATGGCTATGAGGAGAGGTTTGGACACTGGGGAGAGACCCAGACTTCTCTACCAGAACTGTGCAATGAACATTAATTTCATCCGATGACTCTTTCATAGCATGTTCCGAGGAACTGTTCTTCTCCGGTGTCAAAAACGGCATGATGGGGCTGGAGCGATAGCCCAGCGGGTAGGGCGTTTGCCTTGTACACCGACCGGCCTGTGCCGGCCTGGGTTCGATCCCCAGCATCCCATATGGTCCCCGAGCATCACCAGGAGTGATTCCTGAGTGCAGAGCCAGAAGTAACCCCTGAGCATCGCCGGGTGTGACCCAAAAAAGCAAAACAAAATAATAAAAAATTAAAAAAAAGCGGCGTGATGCGATTGACGCCTCCTCGTCTCAGCCAGACCAATGATGTCATACTTGATCTTTTGTGCTTGCACCATCAGGTCCTCGATATATGCTTCCATTTCCAGTGTACTTGCATTGAAAGTATAGACTGTCATTTTAGCCCTTCTTCATTTTGGCAGCTTAGTATGGCCGGAAATTTTATCAGGCCCTCCTTGTTTGTCCTTCTTAGTGCTGCCGTATTAAGGGTTCTTTAGGATAAGGAAGATGAACAATTTTTATTACTGGTTTTGGCATATTGAATATGCATCAGACAGCTTGTTGCCAGGCTCTACCGTGCGGGCGTTATACTCTTAGTAGCTTGCTGGACTAAACACTGCCAGGAGTAATTCCTGAGTGCAGAGCCAGGAGTAACCCCTGAGATTCACTGAGTGTGATGTCGCTCTCCGCCCTGACAAGCAGGTCATACCCTTCAGCTGCTCCACATAGCTGGAGGACACATGGCCTGTGTCCCAGTCGTCCCACTGGTGGTCCTTGATGAGTGCGGAGAACATGGCGGCAGTAAAGATGATAAAGAAAGATGACCGCCGGGTGTCCATAATCGTGTCGCCCTGCGGGCCGGGTCTGAGGCTCTGCCATAGTCTCCTGGGAATGGAGGCCGTAAGCCGAGGGGCTCCCCGACCTCACTGTCAGGGAGGTCGCAGCAGCCGAGCCGCACTGCCTGTATCTAGAGAAACAAAATATTTAGAAGTATAGTAGCTATTTAAGAGGCACACAATAAAGCAAATACTTAATTAAAAAATTAAAAAATAATATTAAGCACTGGTATAAAGGTTAATTAGGCCTATGTGAATAAGACATGCAGAAGTGTCAGAGAGATAGCACAGATTTATGGCACATTCCTCACATGCAGCCAACCAATTTGGTCTCTGACATCACATGATTCCCAGATTATTTTCCTGTATGTACCTGCACACAATCTTGATGGCACAGATAATTCCTGTGCTGTAGTGACTGGGTAGCACTTCCTACATGGAACAATTGTCTGGCAGATTGAGAGCTGGAATGTGCCCCCAGGTAACCTGAGTAGCATTCAGGCACCCTGTCGACACCATCACAATAAAGGAGACATGTTCAAATGGACTGAAGCACACAGAGGTGAAAAAAAAGTAGATATTAATTTTGCGACATAAGAGAACATTATGAGAGGCCAGAGCGATAGCACAGCAGGTTTGCCTTGCACGCGACTGACCCGAGTTCAATTCCTGGCATCCTGTATGTATGGTCCACCGAGCATCGCCAGGAGTAAGTCCTGAGTGAAGAGCCAGGAGTAACCTCTGAGCATCACTGGCTATAACCTCAAAAAAAAAAAAGGGGAGAACATTATGAAGGAGTTCCATTATAGTGCAGGATGTAAAACAATGACAACTGTCTATTCCAAGGGCAGCAAGTGCAGAGACCTGTAGACAAAGTACAGAAACTTCTGAAACTTAGAATGCACTGTTCTCATTATTGAATGAACTAAATGCAGCTGAGGTGTATATATGGAGAATATAGACGAGATATAGAGACAAGTAAAATATTTAACATCAAATATTATGTATAGTCCTGATCATGCTGACAATTTTAGACTTTATCTTGAAAAAGATAGAAATCTGATGGAGGTTTTAAGTGGAAGTGTAAATTATGAACTTTTTTGATATTATTTCATATTTCAGAAGGAAGAGTAACATAGAGAAACGTCTGTCAACCAAATAGAAAGATGAGTATTTATCTAGTCAAGAAATGACAAAGGCATGAAATAAGAAAAAAAATGTTTTAAGATTGGAGAGAATAGATCGACTGAACATATATTCCAAAAATAAATGTTGATAACCTTAATGCTCAATAAAACAGCAATTTAATAGATGAAAATTTAAGCCACATGATATTCTGAAGGTATTTGTGCCTGCTAAGTAAAATATTAAATTATGTTTTATAGAGTGCTTATGATTTTGCTTAATTTCTGGAAGGGTATAATGTAATTATCGATTAACTAGAATGGTCAATTAACTGGTAGTGCACATTCTTTAACCATTGCTACTAAATGAGAGTTTGATGTATTATATGTGTGAGCTAAGTAGTAATATATGCAATTAATGGAGATTTGTGAAGCAAAATCATTATGGGCAATCACTTACAAATGATTTAGCTGGAAAAATCTATTTACATTCTAATAACACCTTGATTACAAGAAATATTTATAATGAGGGAAGAGAAGAAAATATTTGTTAATTAAACCTAAACATTTATTCTTAGTCACTAATGGAATGGAATGCATGAATGAATTCAAATATATACCTAAAACATATGCTAATTACATGGTAAGTATGCAGTAGACATAATATTAAAGTAAACACGATTAATGTCCCGTATGGAGGCATAGTTACTGAAGTGTGGCAAGGACAGCCGTATTAATTTCATGTTTTTAAAAAATCTTCAAGGGTAACATGGGCCTAAATATTTTTCCCCTTAGTCATCTCATAGGCAAAAATATAGATACTGCCATAATTTTGTTTTTTTTCAATTAATATTACATTACTTGATCTTAAGCAATAAATCTGAAAGAATCTGTTCTGTTTTATGCTTGACATCCCCTTTAGAGATCTGAATTTATTTAGCAGATTTAAAAAATGATTTCAAGTTGAAAATTATTTTTAGCTACTTCTACATGTATGTGTTTATGCCTATGCAAAGATAATCACTATTCAGTCCTTTGTGTTTTAAAGGAATTAAGAAGTAAAATTCAATGCAAGGTAAGGAATAAAATACCAATGGTTTCATTTTCACTCCTAGCAGTGTCATCTTGAGTCAAAATTGCAAGGCCCATACAACATTCAGAAGTGAAAATGATGAAATTCATGTATTCTTGAGTTGGTCTTGATCAGTTTTTTATGCACCAATCAAGAGAAGGATAAAAATATGGTTCACTGTGTAGATCTGCATTTTGCTGGTTGTTTTTGAATGCATGATTTTCAGCTTCAATTTGCTGGTCTATTTCATTGCTTTTTAAAAAATGTTTTTTTTTAACTTTTGTGATTAGTGTGCATAATATGGTAGGAATTGCACTGTTTAGGATTGTTTAAAATCCTCTGATGATCTATAAAAATATTATTTGTGTTTCTTTAATGTTATTACTTCATGGACCTTTAAAGATTTCTTATAAAAATTCCAAATAATACTTAGACTATGAATAATAAATTATTTCAATAAGAACCAAATATTTACCTCATTGCATGAATATTCATGCAAAGAAAAGTCAGTGTTATATGTGGCATATAACTATATGTGGCATATTATTTATAAAAATTAAGGGCACTTAACTTTCTGTACATGGTCTTCCTTGGTTTTATTTTTAAAAACTATTTTTTGTTGCACCTCAAATAATGTCTTCAATGATATGATCCAATTGGCAAACATAACAGAAGCAAAATAAACACACGCGATAAATCAGGACAATTAATTTCTGTATGTATGGCAAAAGGAACTCAAACTAAAATTAAAACAGACCCTACTGGACTGGGAAAGATATTTGCACCTACTATACACTAAGAAATGACTCATATGTAGCATATATGATCAGTGCTCAGAAACAAAGAAACAAATAGCACGTTAAAAAAGATGAACAGAAACTTCAATGAAGAGTGTCCAATAAGTAGATAAAAAGTATTCAATGTCATTTATCAAGGAAATAAAATCCAAATGACAGAGTAAATGTATTCTGATTGCCAATTGTAGACAGTTCCCTAGTCTTTAAAAATTGGTTTACAGTAATAATCATTTTACTTTTTTTTCTTTTTTTGGGTCACACCTGGCAATGCTCAGGGGCTTCTCCTGGCTCTGCACTCAGGAATCACTTCTGGCGGTGCTCGGGGGACCGTGTGGGATGCCGGGATGGAACCCAGGCCGGCACTGGCCGACCCGTGCAAGGCAAATGCCCTACCTGCTGGACTATCGCTCTGGGCCTGTTTTACATATTTTTAAAATTAAGCCACCCTAACCAATGTCTTTGGAGAGCACTCCATTTTCATAGTTTGGTGGGAGTTATTCAGGCAAATTTGACACAGTCAAAGCATTTTAACTTTGTTCTCTCAGAGAATAAATGATTGTACAGACTTAGAATTCCACATCACAGAATGAGATTACAATTCAGTTTAAATCTTTTAAATTGTAAGTAGTCAGTTACCTTAAGTTACAAAGAAATAGCTTAATGGAAAGACATGAAAACATCTTTTTGGATAAATATTGTTTCTAGTAAATATTCCAGAATTATTATATTATTAATAAGCTAAATATGTCAGTCTAGGGAGGTGGTAGCATAGTTCAATGTTATTTTGACATGATCTCAGGCATTCTTTCTATTGACCTTCTTTATATAATAGACAAATTAATTTGCTTAATTCATGAAATAAAATGTTCTATTAGTTTAGAAGAAATAGAAATGCTTCTTCTACAGTATAGAAGTATCTATTTTCATAGTCAAGTGACTTCAAATATTAAAAAACATGCTAAAAAGAAAGGAAACCTAGATAATAATTCACATCTGTGTCTCAAAATTATTTATGTATCTATCAAGAGATAATTTATTATGGCTATTTTTCTTAAGTCCATGTTAAAAGTCACTATAAACAAAGGGACTCATCTAGATTAGCAGTAACCTTTGCATTTACTTGTGTTTACTTGCGTTAACTTGGTTGATTGATTTAATCAATGAATTATTTGAGGCAAGAAAGAAAATCAGTCAGCCCATTAAGAGAAATGAACAATTGTTTCAAATGACCAGGAAAAGAGTGTTAATAAATAATCCAGAATTCCCACATGCAAAGGGCCTTGGTAATATTAGGTCCATGAATAAAAAGTTCCATAATGCTGGTAATGCCAAGAAGTATATTTAACATAGTTAGAAAAATGTGTGTAAATACTAGTTTTTAGTTGCAAAATATCCATTAAAACATTAAAGTCCATGTTTGATTGTTTTAGCTTCAAAAAAATTTTTACCATCATAAATTCAGTCTTATTTATATCCACATCTTACAAGCCTATAATATTAATATTTATGTATGTTCCTATGTCTAGGAAAATGTGAAACAGGGGAGGGGGCTATTGTGAAAGAACTTGAAATCTTTCCCTAAGCTAGGGAAACTTTGAACAAAATAAAGCTACAAAGCCAAGATTTTCAAACTCTGGGTTGTTATCCAATATTGGGTATGAGATGAGTTTATAGTGTAATACTATGGACTGAATTGTGTTACCCCCAACATTCACTTATTGAAACCCTAGTGTCCAATGTAATGGTATTTGGAGATTGGGTTTCTGGGAGGTAACAAGGTTAAAGGAGGTCATAAGGAATTTGTGCCTTTATAGGAAGAGACACCAGAAGCTTGCTTTGCTTTTTATCTCTCTACCACATGAGGGGCACAGTAGGGGAGGGAATAGCCTGCAAGATGGAGAATTCTCACTATGAATCAAATCTGCTAGTACTTTTGACCTTCAATTCCCCAGTCCCCAGAATTATAAAAACAAATCAGTTTATTTTAATTTTTTATTTAGATTATGTGATTAAAAAAGTTGTTTACGGTAGAGTTTCAGGCATACAACATTTCCATCCCATCACCCCGTCCTCTTACCAATGACCCTAGATTCTCTCCTACCTTCCCAACCTGACTTCTTGGCTGATATATCAGCAACCTAAATATACCTCTTAAATATCTGGAAAACCAACAAGTGAATCCAAATATTATTAGACATTATATTTTACATGATTTCATATTTATTTCAAAATACATTAAGAGAGATATATAGGTAAGATAAAATAGGAGAGAGCAGAGAAATAGAAATAAAAGGGTGATGATGTTTATTTTTATAGAAAAATTCACAACTACATCTAGTCGGATGCAGTCCATAGATCCAGTCTAATAGTCTAAAAGATTATTAGAAGAATTGTATCTTAAAGTCTAGTTTCTATATTCACCTTAGTCACAACCTTCCCCAACTCCCTTTCACAGTTGCCCAATTCTATGGTCCAATTCATGGTTATTCAGAGGTTTCCAAATGTCCTTACGGGGTGGCACTGATTTCCAACAGACTGCAGTTCCAGCAACACACATTATCTCTGATGCTTCCCTACCATTCAGCATGAGAGCTACTTGCTGTGCTGTCACTGTACATCTTGGGAACAGCTTTAATAGAGTTTTGCCAAACATGATCATTGATATTTATTTCATGGAATCAAAAACTCCAGTTGCTTATTTTACCCTCAGAATGCAACTGAATTCTTAGATTTCAACACCAACCCTTACTTTTGAATATTGTGAAAATGGAAAGATCTGCAACTCTTAACCCCTAAACCTTACAGTCCTTCAGAGTCAGTCCCCCATATACCCATATACCTAGCTCTGTCCATTGATAGTTTTTAATCATATTATGTCTTCAGGTAAAGTAGACTTGTGATTTAATAATAAATATAAAGGTGGTAATTGTTTAAGAGGGAGGAAATGTATTATATATTTCATATATACAGTATTTCTAAATGATGGCAACTGAATATCATTAGAATAGTGTGAGGAAATTATAGAAAGAGAAAATAAAAATTGAAATGAAAAATGAAGATTTTATACTGTACTGTATTCTTTCTCCAACTCTTCCTTACAATATTCATTTTTGACCAATGATAAATATTAACATTACTTATAACGGGGCAAAATTACATGGCAAAATTTTAATTTCAATGCACTAAGAAACCCAATGACTTACGTAGAATTTGTGCCCCAAACATCATTGACTGCTTTTAATCAGTAGCCTACCCTCACACACACACACACACACACACACACACACACACACGTTAAGATTTTCACTTTACTTGAATGAATTAAAAATGATCTTTATATATAGAGAAACTGAGTAATTATTACAAATGTGTAGAGTCTGGGACAAAATCTATGGTTCTAAACAATGGAATAAAAAACTACCCGTGTCGTTTGGGGTCAAGTAATGAAACTTCAAAATGGGCCTCATACTAGAGAGCAGTACCATATCATGATGTGTTTAACTTTCTGATCTAATTAGTGCATTGTGATTCTTTAAGAGAATGGCTCTATTATTAAGAATAAAGAGTCATGATATCTAGAATTTAAGATTCAGAAAAAAAATTATATGTATAAAATTTCTGGGTTCATTTTAATAAACTTAATAACAAAGTTTATTAAAATCCTTTAGTAGACTTAAACAATACATACGTAACTCTGAGAAATTTTAAAACTAGGCATTATCTAGTCTGTTTCTACTGTAAGATCTGTTGTTTTCTAATCCTCAGTCACCTAGCCTGATTCACATTTGATTTTCACAGTAACATGTCAAGAAACATAGAAGATATCACAGCTGAAGCAAGGAAAGAGTTACCAAATTCGGATGTAGAATCATACAATAGTCTGGACACTAAGTTTAAAACATTAAGAAGGAAACAAATTCTGAGCCTTAATCTGAGACCAAACAATTTGCTTAAAAGAAGATGCTTCTATGGCCTCTTTTGATAGCCTGCTTTGTGTTTGCAGCCTGGGCTGAGGATATCCTATAAGTCTGCAGCTACCTTCTCACTTCTTCCTAATGCAAGGACAAAGAAATATGAATATGTTTTCACTGGACAAACGCATCTTCCTTGTGTTAGTTCACCTTCACTTTCTTGAGTATTTTATGTCTACAGGAATAAGGTGGCTGAGATAGTAAGAAGTCTTTGATCTCTCACATTAACAGAATGAACTATGTTTGGTTCCCCCTTGCTAATCTCCTCTCTGTTCAATTTCATAGACATTTATAGGAACACAGCTTCAATTAATGGCAATTCTTAGAGAAGGAAATAGGTGACTAAGCAATGTTCTTGTCTGAGTTGATTATGCATAACCAGTATGTATCAATTTCGGTGAGCCCCTCTCCTTCCTATTAGTGTAACTGTAAACAATGTGTCCTGTATGCAAGCCATGATTTGACTTCCATAAACCTATAGCTTATTCTATACCTTAAACCTATAGCATATCTATTTAATTTTTCTGCTACTATTCTAGAATAAGAAAGTCTATGCCCACGGGTCATAGACTCTCTGGGCATCTGCTCTGAAGGCTTACCAAAGAACCCAAGTCACTTAGTAAGTTTTTTGTTTGTTTTTAAAATAAGTTGATGTTTTAGTTAGTTACCAAATTTGGTTAAGTAAAAGAGTATCACTTGTCTCCCGTTGTTCATCGATTTGCTAGAGTGGGCACCAGTAACATCTCCATACATCCTGTCACAAGCAAGTGTAGCCCAAGGGCAACTGCTTGCTCCAGGAACACAAAGAACCTCAAACCATTCCTTCAGGTCATGGGAATGAGGTTCATAATTGTTACTTGTTTTTGGCATATCAAATACACACGAGTAGCTTGCCAGGCTCTGCTCTGTAGGTGGTACACTCTCAGTAGTAGGCTCTCATCTCGAGCATTTACTGATGAACTTCAATAGGGAGAGATCAGGTTTTATTTTGGGTGGAGCTCTGAAGAGTTGTGGAGTCCAGATGCTGAGAATGACTAACCTCATGATGTGGGGATTACCCTGGCTTCTTGCTAGGCTCCCTGGGATGACATGCCATGGCTAGAACCTGCCTAGAACTGTATACAGTGTATGAACCTGAAAGATCCTGAGAAGAACCTGGTCCTAATTTCCAGTACTTTCTAAGACTGTCGCGTGGCCACAGAGTAAGAGTAGAGATGTATGTATCCGAGGTTCCTTAGAAGCTCAGAAAAATAATACAGATTCTAAAAAGACAAATACAATATTTAACTGACAAAGCATTTTGAAACTATTTTGCTGTGAAAGAAGTGTAACTGACAGAATGCCAAAACAAATATGTATGCTGCACAAAATTATAAGCATTCTGTGAAATTTCCCTCTAAAAAATGTAAAATAAATTGATATACGTAAGAAATAATCTAAAAAACAAGAAAAAGAGACTCTCAATAAAAATGGCTTGCAATCTTATATATTTGTTTTTGGAGTCCACAATGGCCATGCTCAGAGCTTACCCTGACTTTCTGTTCATGGATAACCTCGGATGGATTAAGGGACCATATGATGTGACCAGGATCAGACTCATGAAAGACAAACAGCCTACCCAATGTACTATCATTCTGACTTCCTTTCTCTCTGTTTTATGTGCTTATAATACAAAGCCAGGGGCCGGAGCAATAGTCCAGCGGGTAGGGCATTTGCCTTGCACGCGGCCGGCCTGTGCCAGCCTGGGTTCGATCCCGGCATCCCATATGGTCCCCTGAGCACTGCCAGGAGTAATCCCTGAGTGAAGAGCAAGGAGAAAGCCCTGAGCATTGCCAGGTGTGACCCAAAAAGCAAAAAAAAAAAAAAAAAAAAGACAAAGCCTGTGCTTTGCACCCAATTTCTACTGAATACCATAATGGGCATTAACTTGGGAATACCCATTTTTGCTATGTTCACTGTATCACTGTCTTCACGTAGATCATTGATTTGCTCGTGTGGGCACCAGTAACATCTCCATATATCCTGTCACATGTGAGATAGCCCAAGGGCATCTGCCCACTCCAGGAACATAAAGAGCCTCAAACCATTCCATCAAGTCATAGGAATGAGGTCGATAATTGCCACTGATTTTTGGCATATCAAATACGACACGGGTAACTTGCCAGGCTCTGCTGTGTGGGTGGAATACTCTTGTATTCACCTCAAAACTCGAGCATTTATTGAAGAACTGTGCGGCTGCAAGCGGCCATGAGCCGGGCTATTATAAGCTCTTCTCCTGGGTGGAGCTCCGAGGAGAGGGAAGTCCGGATGTCGAAAATAGCAGCTCTCATGGTGTGGGGGGTTCCTCTTGCTTCTTGCGAGGCTCTGCTGGGTGGTGGGCCAGGGCTAGAACCCGCCATCCCTCCTGGACTCCCCCATGATCAGCTGGGTTCAGGGAGAGCAAGTAGCAGCTCTGCCCCGTGTATGAGTCTCTGGATCAGCATACCTGGGCTGGCCTTGAAAAAGACTGCTCATAATAGGCATTCAATAATTGTATTAGTGGATGGATATAACCATGGCGTATGCATATTACTGGGTTAGATATGGAAACATATTTTTGTTCTGCTTTTTTGTGTTTAGGAGTCCAACCCAGCAAGGCTCACAGACTATTCCTGGCGATGAGCTCAGCAGTGACCCCTGGGAATGCTTAGAGACCATATATGGTACCAGAAATTTGAACCAGAGTAGGCTCCTTGAAATCAAGCACCTTACTTTTTTTTTCTTTTTCTGTTTGGGTCATACTCCATGATGCTCAGGGATACTTCTGGCTCTGCACTCATGAATGACCTCTAGAGAAGCACCTCAATCTCTGTACTATTTCTCAACCCTAGCTGTTTATTTTGGTTTGGAGGCAATATCTGGCAATGCTCAGGGCTTACTCTTGGCTCTGTATTCAGAGATCACTCCTGACGGGGCTCAATGGACTGTATTAGGTGCAAAGTACTGAATCTTGGTCAGCGCCCTACCTGATGTACTCATCTCTCTCGTCCCCATCCTGTATTTTATTATTTAAAAAATTTTTTTTTTGTTTTGGGGGCACACCTTGTGGTGTACAGGGATCACTCCTGGGGTGGGGTTTGGGGGACTTCTTGTGGTACCTAGAATTGTACCAGGGTTAGCTGCAATGCAAGTGCTTCCCGCCATACTACCTATCAGGCCACAATCCCAGCTGTTGTTGTTTAATTATATTTTGGATGATGTGTTAAATTTTATGGTAACAATGAACAAATTTACAGTAACTCACCTTCACCCTATATCCGTGACCCTCGTCCACTGTCTCTGTTACCCCTGGTGTGATTTTCTCCCCCTGCCCTTCCCATTTGTTAATTATTATTTTTTAAATTATAATTTTTTGCCTTTTGGGCCATACCCTGTGATGCTCAGGGATTGCTCCTGGCTCTACACTCAGAAATTAGTCCTGGCCATGTGCAGGGGACTATATGGGATGCTGGGGATCGAACCTGGGAAATGCACTCCCTGAGCAATTTTTCACTCGTGGTACTAATTGATTCCAATCTGACTGGTGTCACTGTCCCTCCTATATACTCATGACTATGTTCTATATTATGTATTAGATACTCATGGTTATGTATTGTATGACTTATTTTAACTCCAAAAGGGAAAATAAGTCCCTTATTTAGTATTGTTGAAGTATGTCATCCAACAAATGTAATATATAAGTTTAGCTATATGATGAACACCTGTCAACATATCTGACACATAAGTAAATACACAAGTACTAGCGCAGTATTTTTTAAAGGAGAATTCGAATTTTTTTGGAGGCTGTGCCTTAAATTTTTTATTTTATTTATTTTTTTTAAATTTTTTATTTTTACAATTACAAAGATATACAATTAAAAAGTTGATATTTGGGTTTTGGTCATGCAGTGTTCAGCACCCATCCCGCCACCAGGGCCCATCTCCCACCACCAACGCCCCGTTCCCTCCCCCTCCCCAGCCCTCCTCCTTGGCAGGTTCTTTATTTCTTTCCCTTTCTCTTTCTCTTTTCCTTTCCCTCCAGACTATGGATTACAGAACATACATTAAAGGGTTGTCATGTGTATCTTTTTTGTCTCTATTTAATGCTCAGTTCTAGGTTGGCATTAGTATCCCCGTCAATTGTTAGCACACTGTTCCATTTTCTGTCTTACCTAGCCTCTGACTCCCACACGTTTGTGATAATTTCCACCTTTGACAAGACCTCCTGATATATGTTTCACTTGACCTTGGATATTGGTATCATAATATGTACATATATATTTATGTTATGCAGATAAATGCAGCCATTCTGTATCTGTCTCTCTCCTTCTGGCTAATTTCGCTCAACATAATCTTCTCCATGTCCATCCATTTATAGGCAAATTTTATAACTTCATTTTTCCTAACAGCTGCATAGTATTCCATTGTGTAGATGTACCAAAGCTTTTTATCCAGTCATCGATTTTTTGGGCACTCTGGTTACTTCCAGATTCTGGCTATTGTGAATAATGCTGCTATGAACATAAAAGTAGGGATGGTGTTTCCGCTGCGTATTTTTGGCTTCCCAGAGTAGATTCCCAGGAGTGGTATGGCTGGGTCAAATGGGAGTTCAATTTCTAGACTTTGGAGGAATGTCCATATTGTTTTCCAGAAAGGCTGTACCAGCCTGCATTCCCACCAACAATGGATGAGTGTCCCCTTTTCCCCCACACCCACGCCAGCACTTGTTGTTTTTGCTCTTTTGAATATGTGCCAGTCTCTGTGGTGTAAAGTGGTATCTCATTGTTGTTTTGATTTGCATCTCTCTGATGATTAGTGATGATGAGCATATTTTTTGAATTTCTAAACAATTTGTTTTATTGAAAGTTAATCTAATCTTGATATTATTCTCAAATTCTGGTTATTTGACTAATTTGCTTTGTGATCTCAATTGTTGATATTCTCTGTACTTCTTTTTTTAATTTGTCAAATGAGGATATTAAATTTATTTACACTATATTATTATGCTATTATGCAAGCTATTATATAAAATTTTATTAAAATGGTCTAAAACATTTTTATGGAAGGTTCTTTTTTTTTTTTTTTTTTTTTTTTTTTTTACAATTAAAAGTTCATGTTTGGGTTTTGGTCATACAGTGTTCCAGGACCCGTCCCTCCACCAGTGCCCATCTCCCACCACCAACGCCCCCGGTTCCCTCACCCCTTCCCCAGCCCACCTCCATGGCAGGTTCTTTATTTCTTTCCCTTACTCTCTCTTTCTCTTTTCCTTCCCTTCCAGACTATGGATTACAGAACATACATTAAAAGGTTGTCATGTGTATCCTTTTGCCTCTATTTAATGCTCAGTTCTAGGTTGGCATTAGTACCCTCGACAATTATTAGCACCCTACCCTGTTCCATTTTCTGTCTTACCTAACCTCTGACACCCACACGTTTGTGATAATTTCCACCTTTGACAAGACCTCCTAATATATGTTTCACTTGACCTTGGATATTGGTATCATAATATTTACATATATATTTATGTTATGCAGATAAATGCAGTCATTCTGTATCTGTCTCTCTCCTTCTGGCTAATTTCGCTCAACATAATCTTCTCCATGTCCATCCATTTGTAGGCAAATTTTATAACTTCATTTTTCCTAACAGCTGCATAGTATTCCATTGTGTAGATGTACCAAAGCTTTTTATCCAGTCATCGATTTTCGGGCACTCGGGTTGCTTCCAGATTCTGGCTATTGTGAATAATGCTGCTATGAACATAAAAGTAGGGATGGTGTTTCCCAGAGTAGATTCCCAGGAGTGGTATGGCTGGGTCAAATGGGAGTTCAATTTCTATTGTTTGGAGGAAAGTCCATATTGTTTTCCAGAAAGGCTGTACCAGCCGGCATTCCCACCAAAAATGGATGAGTGTCCCCTTTTCCCCACATCCACGCCAGCACTTGTTGTTTTTGCTCTTTTGAATATGTGCCAGTCTCTGTGGTGTAAAGTGGTATCTCATTGTTGTTTTGATTTGCATCTCTCTGATGATTAGTGATGATGAGCATTTTTTCATATGTTTTTTGGCCATTCGAATTTCTTCCTTGATGAAGTATCTGTTCATTTCTTCTCCCCATTTTTTGCTGGGGTTGTTTGTTTTCTTCTTGTAAAGTTCTACCAGTGCCTGATATAACCTGGATATTAACCCCTTATCAGATGGGTATTGGGTGAATATTCTTTCCCATTCTGTGGACTGCTTTTGTATCTTAGTCACAGTTTCTTTTGAGGTGCAGAAGCTTTTTTAGTTTCATGTAGTCCCATATGTTTATCTTTTCTTCTAGTTGCTTTGTTAGTGATGTTTCACCTTTGAAGATGCCTTTAGCTTCAATGTCGTGGAGGGTTTTTCCTATATTTTTTCTATGTACTTTATGGATTCAAGTCTGATATTGAGATCTTTAATCCATTTTGATATGATTGTTGTGCATGGTGTTAGACACAGGTCCAAATTAATTTTTTTACATGTTGCTGCCCAGTTTTCCCAACACTACTTGTTGAAGAGGCTTTCCTTACTCCATTTTAGACTCATTGAACCTTTATCAAAGATTAAATGATCATGTGTTTGAGGTTGGGTGTCAGGATACTCAATTCTATTCCATAGGTCCACATGTCTGTTTTTATTCCAATACCATGCTGTTTTAATTACTACTGCCTTGTAGTACAGTTTGAAGTTGGGAAAGGTGATGCCTCCCATCTTCTTTTTCCCGAGGATTGCTTTAGCTATCCTTGGGGGTTTATTGTTCCATACAAATTTCAGGAGTGTTTGATCAATTTCTTTGAAGAATGTCATGGGTATCCTTATAGGGACTGCATTGAATCTGTACAGAGCTCTAGGGAGTATTACCATTTTGACAATGTTGATTCTCCCCATCCATGAGGAGGGAATATGTTTCAATTTCCTTGTGTCCACTTTTTATCTCTTGGAGCAATGTCTTGTAGTTTTCTTTGTACAGGTACTTTACACATTTGGGTAAGTTGATTCCTAGGTATTTGATTTTCTGTGGCACAATTGTGAATGGAATAGTTTCCTTAATATCTGATTCTTCTCTTTCGTTATTTGTATATAGGAAAGCCACTGACTTTTTGCGTGTTGATTTTGTATCCTGCCACTCTACTATATGCGCTCTATTGTTTCTTGGAGTTTTTTGGTAGAGAGTTTAGGGTTCTCTAGGTATAATATCATATCATCTGCAAATAATGATAGCTTGACTTCTTCCTTGCCTATCTGGATGCCTTCGATGTCCTTTTCTTTCTCTGATTGCTATGGCAAGTATTTACAGTACTATATTGAATAAAAGAGGTGAGAGTGGGCAACCTTGTCTTGTCCCTGATCACAAGGGGAAGGCTTTCAACTTTTCCCCATTTAGAATGTTGCTCGCTGTGGGCTTTTGGTAGATGGCTGTAACTATCTTGAGGAAAGTCCCTTTAATTCCCATTTTCTGGAGGGTTTTAATCAAGAACAGGTGCTGGATCTTGTCAAATGCTTTCTCTGCGTCTATTGATAGGATCATATGGTTTTTATTTTTTTCTCTTATTGATATGATGTATTATGTTGATTGACTTGAGAATGTTGAACCATTCTTGCATTCCCGGGATGAATCCTACTTGGTCATGATGTATAATCTTCTTGATGAGTCTTTGGATTCTGTTTGCTAGTATTTTGTTGAAGATCTTAGCATCCGTGTTCATCAGGGATATTGGTCTGTAGTTTTCTTTCTTTGTTTTGTCTCTCCCTGCTTTGGGTATCAGGGTGATATGTGCCTCGTAGAAGCTGTTTGGGAGTGTTTCTGTTTCTTCTATTTCCTGGAAGAGATTGAAAAGGACTGGCAGTAGGTTCTCCTTAAAGGTTTGGTAGAGTTCACTAGGGAATCCGTCTGGTCCTGGGCTTTTATGTTTGGGAAGACTTTTAATTACTGTTTCTATTTCCTCAATGGTGATAAGCTTATTCAGGTATTGGAGGTCTTCTTGTTTCAGCAGTGGGAGGTTATAGGACTTCAGGAATTGATCCATTTCTTCTAGATTCGCATGTTTCACGGCATACAGGCTCTCAAAGTAATCTCTGATGATCTTTTGGATTTCTGTGGTTTCTGTTGTGATGTCACCCTTTTTATTTCTGATTCTGTTTATTTGGGTTCTCTCTTTCCCTGTCCTTACAAGTCTTGCCAATGGTTTTTCAATCTTGTTTAATTTTTCAAAAAACCAGCTCTTGGTTTCATTAATCTTTTGGATTGTTTTTTTGGTTTCCAACTCATTGATTTCCTCTCTAAGTTTTATTATTTCCTTTTTTTCTGCCTGTGTTGGGCTCCATTTTGTTGGTCTTTTTCTAATGTCTTCAGTTGTGTAGTCAGGTTGTTTATGTGGGCCCTTTCTTGTTTCCTGATGAATGCTTGCAGAGCTATAAACTTCCCTCTTAACACGGCTTTTGCCGTGTCCCACAAGTTCTTATAGTTGGTGTGGTCATTTTCATTTGTTTCCAGAAATCTTTGGATTTCCTGTTTGATTTCTTCTATGACCCATTTGTTGTTCAGGAGTGAGCTGTTCAGTTTCCAGGTGTTTGGTTTGACTCCCTGTTTCTGTGTACGGTTAACTTCCATTTTCAGTACATCATGGTCTGAAAAAATAGCTGACACAATTTCTATCTTTTATTTTATTGAGGTATGCTTTGTGGCTCAGCATGTGGTCTATCTTGGAGAATGTTCCATGTGCACTAGAGAAAAATGTGTATTCAGCTTTTTTGGCATGAAAAGCCCTGTATATATCCACTAGCTCTCTTTCTTCCATTTCTTCCTTCAGGGCCAATATTTCCTTGGTGAGTTTCAGTCTTTTTGATCTATCCATCGTTGACAGAGCAGTGTTGAAGTCTCCAACTATTATTGTTCTACTGTTAATGTCTTCTTTGAGGTATCTTAGCAGTTGTTTTATGTATTTTGCTGGCCCCTCATTGGATGCATTTATGTTTAGTAGTGTAATTTCTTCCTGGTGTCATACCCTTAAGTAATAAGAAATGGCCTTCGTTGTCCCTTCTAACTTTTTTCAGCCTGAAGTCTATATTATCTGATACTAATATGGCCACACCAGCCTTTTTGGAGGAGTTGTTTGCATGGAGAATGGTCTTCCCACCTTTGACTTTGAGTCTGTGTTTGTTCTGATTATTCAGATGTGTTTCTTGTAGACAGCAGAATGTTGGGTTCAATTTTTTAATCCATTTTGTTACTCTGTGTCTCTTAATTGGTACATTTAGACCATTGACATTGAGAGAGATTATTGTCATCGGAATTTGTGTCATCTTTCTTTTTTGTGTTTGTTGTGCCTATGGGTTTGGTCGTATTACAGTAGACCCTTCAGTCCTTCTTTTAAAGTTGGTTTTGAGTCCATGAAGTTCCTGACTTGTTGCTTATCCATGAAGTTGTGTATCTTTCCTTCATATCTGAATGTGAGTCTGGCTGGGTAAAGAATTTTTGGTGAGGCCTGCAGTTCATTGAGCCTTTTCACAATATCCCACCATTGTTTTCGGGCTTGGAGTGTTTCATCAGAGAAGTCTGCTGTAAATCTTAGAGATGTCCCTTTGTATGTGATTTCCTTCTTTGATCTTGCTGCTTTCAGTATTCTATCTCTATCTATAGTTCTTGTCATTTTAATTAAGATGTGTCTTGGAGTATTCTTGTTGGGGTTTCTTTTAGCTGGTATCCTTCGGGCCTCCTGGATCTTGAGGCAAGCGTTCTTTATTCCAGGAACTTCTCAGCAATGATGGCTTTGACAGTTTCTTCTTCATCAGGGTTTTCTTCCTGCCCTTCTGGGACCCCAATGATCAGTATGTTGTTTCTTCTGGCTTCATCCCGATTATCTCTTGTTGTCTGTCTGGTAATTATGAGTCTTTTTTTTATCTTCTGGTATTGTGTAGAGAATCTTTGGAACTCATCTTCAAGATCGCTAATTCTTTCTTCAGTAGCTATTATTCTGCTATGATGGCTTTCCACTCTGTTTTTCATTTTATTTACCTCATTTTTAATACCTGTCATTTCCATTTGCATTTTCCTCACTTCTTCTATCATGTCCTCTTGTATTTTATTGATTTTGCATTTCATTGCTTCTTTGTATTCCTTATGAATCCTTAACATTTCTTTCCGCAATTCCTTATCAGAGAAGTTATACAACTCATTGGTATTGCTTGGCTCATCTGGACTAGTGACTTCACTCACGGAGCTTGATGGAATTTTGCGTTGCTTTACCATTACGACTATTGTAGGTTGCAAATATGGGGTCTTGGGTGACTAGATAGTACAGTTATTAGGTGTCTGGTCTGTTTGCAGA